>JAXCGZ010008454.1:20000-35188 GCA_037179515.1 Halocaridina rubra
ATCGAATTCTCCCCCAGGGGAACGCCATAGCATGATCATCAAATGAATCCTCACATGAGGACATGTCAGGTGGACCCTTAATTGGCCATCCATATCGCAGAGAAATGATACCTATATAAATTCTTGATATTTAAGACCCATTTAAAACTTTTTTTCCATTTTAGGAGATATGTATGTGTCGTTGACGATTCTTGAAAAGTTGATTTAGGAATTCTTGGATCTTGTCAGACTTATGGTGTTTTGGTACTCAGAGAGGGGTCTTTTTTGCGGGCTTGCATAGTAAACCAGCTGCAGTTGTCGGTCCTCATGACAAGATCCTTGCCTACTTACCGTATGGTTGACCCAAGCATGGTGGTGGTTGGAATTTGTGGCAACCTTTTATCACCAAGGAGCTAATAGGAGTGATCGGGGTATGTTTTGATTTTGGTAAATGTGTGTGGTTAGACTCGGCCACCCCATTAGAAGGAATTTGCGGCCATTGTATATGTACTTACGTTTAGTTCCAGATATCAATCTTGGTTGGCAAGTTAACAGCTGCCTCTTCAGCGTCAGTAGAGACGTGTCCTTTAGACAGAGTCGGAAAGGAGAAATTTAAACACTGTTTTCAATTGGTTGTAAGTTCATCTTCAGTGACTGATCTTGTTCTAGATATGTAATCCAACTATCCTTCACACCAAATACGAAAGCGGTGTATGCCATAGGTGGTTCTGTTTGTACACTGTCTATCAATTTAGTTTTCTTTTTAGCTCAATCTCCAGCTCTTTCTTGGACAGATTCAGCCTGGAACTCTTGTGATCCAGCGGCTGTTCCCAAATGACCTTTTCCAAGCTCTGTTATTTCAGTATTTGTTGATTCTAAAGTATATTGATTGTTGCAGTTTCTCGTACTTGATACTAAACACGTCTCTCCAGTATTGAGGCAGTGCCAAAACTCCTGCTCAGTGTTATTGAAACTGTCCCACCACCTCTGGATCTTATGTTATCAATACTTCCAGCACTCCAGAGACCATCCCCATGGACACCAGGTTTTACATCAGTTTGACATTTTTTGTGTCACTATTAGTCCCCATTCGAATGGGGATGGACACAGACAGGTAGAAACTGGGGAATTTAGGCACTCTAGAGATCATCTGCATGGAGAGCATGTAAAGCATGATAATAAATTTATGAGCGAAAAACTTAAAGGTGTCTATAGCCATGGTGACAGTGTCATCCTGGGATGTAACTTCAGCTGATTTTATTGCATCATTGCTTCTTCTGATTAGTCTCTACTGCTACTACTACTACTACTACTACTACTACTACTGCTGCTGCTGCTGCTGCTTTTGCTGTTCCTGTCTCTGCTACTACTATTACTATTGATTCTGCTGCTGCTGCTACTACTACTACTAGTACTACTACTACTACTTCACTCTTTTAACACTAGCTCGGCCACTTGCAGACAAATGAACTACTGAATGACGTCACGTAATCAGGGGTACCATTTATTATTCTTGGTTGTCACGCGAACCTACATCGTCTTAGAGAGAGTGAACTTTAACGAGAGAGAGGCCTCAGGTCCTGATCAATGGTCACCTGAATAAGGGCCATTCCCATTCTCAATATATCAAGCATTCCCTGTCCCAGAATTGGATTACTATACACGCACTTGCATGCTTCTTTGTAATATACATAATTCGAGTTGTCCCATAAGCATAACGCACAGAAACACACACCCACATTTGTGTGTGTGTGTGTGTGTGTGTGTGTGTGTGTGTGTGTGTGTGTATTTACTAATTTTCTCACGGGAAAAAGCTCTATGCTCGTAACATTCCGTCTTTTTTCCAATTTAGTTTTTAGTCACAAACGCATCTCATGTCTATCCTTAAATCTTTTAAATACATTTAGCATTTACTTTTTCCTCAGTTAGCGAATTCCAGTTATCAGCTATCCATACTCTAAAGACATGCTTCCTTACGTCCTTCAGAGAAGTTTATTTTTACGAAGCTCCAAATTATGACCTTTAGTTATAGACCTACCCATATCAAAATATCGCTCTCCGTCTACTCCATCAAAACCAAAAGAAATTATAACACCGCTACCATATCCCCCTTCTTACTTTAAACTTCAAGTGATGATAAGTCCAACTCCCTCAGCCTTTCCCCATAGCTGAAACTACATATGTCTTCCACCATCTTTGTAGGATGTCTTTGAATGTGTGTGTGTGTGTGTGTGATTACCTAATTGTGAGTACCTAATTGTGTTTACGGGAAAGAGCCCAAAGCTCGTATCTTCCCGTCTCCTGATCGCTTCCATTTTAGACTTAGTGATACTTATCATACCTGTCCTTAAAACTATGGATTGAGATAGCATTAACTACCTCCTCGCTTAGCGAATTCCAACTATCAACTACTCTTACACTGAAAAAGTATTTCCTTACATCCTGCAAACAAGTTTTCTTACGAAGCTTCAAACTATGACCTCTAGTTCTAGAGCCAGCCATATCAAAATATCGATCCCTATCCACTCTATCATAACCATGAAGGAATTAAAAGACTGTCACCATATCCCCCCTCACTCTTCTAGCTTCGAGTGATGGTAAGTCTAATTCCCTCAGCCTCTCATCATAACTGAGACTGCGTATTTCTGGCACCAGTTTCGTGGCATGTCTTTGAACTTTTTCAAGCTTAGCTATGTGCTTTTTCAAGTGCGGATTCCAAAAGGGGGCTGCATATTCGAGTTTTGGCCTCACATAGGTTACATAAATATTTCTGAACATTTCCTTGTCCATGTGCCTGAAGGCTACCCTTACATTTGATAAGAATGCATATGCTGCCCTTACTATGCCATTTATATGTATTTCTGGAGACAAATCTGCCAGTATGTTTACTCCTAGATCTCTCTCATTTTCTGTCTCTTGAAGTTGTACTCCAGCCACCGAGTAGTCAAGCTTGGGCCTTCTTGCACTTGTACCCATTCTCATTACCTTACATTTTGAAGTATTGAATTTCATTAGCCACTTTTCTGACCACTCATGCAGATTATTTAGATCCTCCTGAAGTTCTCTACCATTGTTCTCGTTTTTTACTTTCTTCACAATCTTTGCATCATCTGCAAACATATTCATGAATGAATTTACAGACTCTGGTAGGTCATTTACATATACAAGGAACAAAAGTGGCCCTAAAACTGAACCCTGTGGAACTCCACTACTAACTCTTCTCCATTCAGACACTGAGTGTCTTACTCTAACCCTCTGTTCCCTTCCTTCTAAGTAAGTTTTTATCCATTCCAAAACATTTCCACCTATTCTAACCATTGTGTTTGTGTGTGTGTGTGTATGTGTGTGTGAGCGTGCGTGCATGTGTATGTGATTTTTCAATATACGGCAAGCGACATCTCCCATAAACAAAATATGCAAAGGATCGGATATCTCCAATCTCTTTTATTACTTTCTCAGAACTGGGACCATCCATGAAGGAGATTTTTTATTTTTTTGCCTCTCTCAATCTCATGTAAGACAATTTTAAAGCTGATTTTGAATTAATTTTAAAACTAAAGATTAATATTAGTTAATGCCTTAAAAATAAAGACTGAAAAACAGTAGAAATATTTAAAATTCAAAATAATTTTTTTATTAAGATTTAAAACTGGAGATAAATTTTAGAAAATAATTCATAAAATGGTAAAGAAATATATAAGTAATGATTAATACATGAAAATTAACATTATTTATTTCAGATTATTATTATTATTATTATTATTATTATTATTATTATTATTATTATTATTATTGCTATTATTATTATTATTATTATTATTATTATTATTATTATTATTATTATTATTATTATTATTATTGTTGAAATAGAGATCACTTATGCATGGCAAAGAGAAGGGAAGTACCATAATACTCTCTCCCTTTGCAGCAATTGCTAAGCAGTACTTCTTATCAGAATAAGCAAATGAATGCATAAATAATAATAATAATAATAATAATAATAATAATAATAATAATAATAATAATAATAATAATAATAATAATGATAAAAATAATAATAATAATAATAATAATAATGATAAAAAAAAATAATAATAATAATAATAATTGTAGTAATAATGATGATAATAACAGCCTCGCCTATATGCTAATTTGAATTATAGATCCACTTTAATTAATTGCAAATAAATTGACTGTATCAACTATCAATAAATATTTATATTAAAAAAGGCGAGTAAACCTTCCATAAGATAGAATAGAAAATAAATATAGAGATATATTTACTTCTCATTCAATTATATCAAAGCGAAATAAATTATTTCATCGGCTCGTGAGGGTTTCCATATTTGCGTTTCTCAATATAATCTTCAAGTTCGACCGCAGTGGCGCAGTGGTTAGAGCGTTCGACTTGTGAAATGACAAATCCTTGTTCGAACTTACCCCAGCTCCAACCTGTCAGTCCACCCCCATTCGAATGGGGACTAATGAGTGAGCTTATATCCAGGCTCACGCCAAGGAATTCCGAGTTCAAGTGGCTTGTATTATTTATCATTGTCGGAACCTTTTGTAGGTTAGCAAGGGCATGCACTCAGGGTAACGACTACATCTGCCAAAACAAGTCCGTAAGAGGGTAACCGTCCTAGCCCTTGGTTGAAAAGGGAGTCCGTGACGTAAAACAGGAACAACAAGGAGAGGGTATAGGTGTCCATCCTGGGGTAGCTCTTGTAATTGCAATATTGATGTGTGTAGGTAGTTGTGAGACAGTACTCGATCCCTCAGGCTTTGATAAGAGTAAAAAATACCATAAAATAACTTTATTAGAATAAGTCGAATAATCCTAGCCCTTGGTAGAAAAAGGGAGTCCGTGACGTAAAACCGGAGCAATGGGTGTTCTAAACCCTCGTGTCATTTCGAACTCGTTAAGTGCAGCTGTGAGTGCATGTAGGCAGTGGTGGAACAGTACTTTTAAGACGTCAGCTTTCGATTAGGGTAAAAAAAAAATACCCCTTTTCTAAAGATCATAGAAGAAATCTTTGATATCTGATAGAATGAAAGTTATAAAGGCTGATCTCGCTTCCTTCTAAATGAGTATGATAACATCTAGGAAACAGGTGCGAAGGCAGGTTGAAATAAAAATATCGATAGGAAAAAAAATACACAAACATGTACACACACAAACACACACATACATATATACATACATTCATACATCCATATATATATATATATATATATATATATATATATATATATATATATATAATATATATATATATATATATATTAAACTTTTCTCTATGATCATATTTTGATGAAGAGTATTGTTACCTCTATGGGAGATGCTTCTCTCTGTACGGTCTTCAACATGGAGACTTATGTAACATATATAGTCCTCTCTAATGCTGTTTCAACATATTCACTACTAAGAGATATTCTTTCTTTATAACACACACACACACACACACACACACACACACACACACACACACACACACACACACACGCATATATATATATATATATATATATATATATATATATATATATATATATATATATATATATATATATATATATATTGCCGTTCTGTGTGTCACACTTGTCCCCATTCGAATGAGGGTGGACGCAGACAGATTGGAAGTATACGAATATAACCTGAATTCCCTTCTAAGCGCCCAGCAATGGGATCAAACCAGCGTTGGTCAGTCTCAGCACTTTCCTGCTTACGTGTTCTACCATGAAAAAAAAAATATATTATGAACTTTTTTTTCATCGTAAAGCGAATACTTGGCGCCGATATTGAGGATATATTTTTAGACAGTTTTATCGCCCTCTAGTTTTTTCTTTTGGCCTATATATATATTTTGCGATACCTGGAGATTTTCTGGTCCGATAAATAAGCCAGGAAATTGAGAGAAAATTACTCTTCCTCCACCTGTCAGGACCACTCCACCTGTCCCGTTTACGGTATAAAAAAATTGTAACTAAATTCTTTTGGATCTTGTAAAGACGAGTAACCCCAAGGTGCTGTAAGATTATTCATACTTACTAGACCAGTCACCTAACCTAAGGTAACCTAATCTAACCTGACAATTTACGAGGTTATTTAACATTACACTGGGTTCTGTGGTTACTCACCTTTACACGATCCATTCTTAATACTTTACCTTTTGACTCTTATTACTTCATTACTTCGAGTTTTCTTTTTTTTTCTTTTGTTTGCCCTTATCGAAGCCTAAGCTCATGTAAATGCTGTATCAACATTGGCATCGCATGACTAAAGTATGAATTTACTAATCCCTATCTCTTGCAATCTTTCTTCCCTGCGCCAGTGACTTACCACGTGAACCTAATGCTCACCGTAACTAAGTAAACATTACTTTTTTTTTATCTTACATGACTGGGACTGGAACTTTGGTCCATTGATATGAACGGTTTTTGACCTATTGTACCATGAAAACACAAAGTTTAGAATAAAATAATTGTTTCATCTGTAGGTTTACGATATACTTTTTTTATTGAAGGGTTTACCTGTGTTTTGCATCATGCATGAGTCGGTTCACATTGTAAACTCTAAATTTTCATTCATATATTAATTTATTTTTCTCTGTAGAAATCGAGAGGACTAGCTTCATTTCGCTCATTATTTTTAATCAAATGTTCAATCGAGGCACCAGAGATTCTAGATCATTAAATATAAGTTAAATTTGTGATTGCGATATCGTTTTTCTTCATATAATTGGCATAATGTCAATACAGTAAATTAATGCAAATAGAGAACACGTATAAGATATTAATTTCCTTCCAAAATCATAAGCACAACAGGAAAAGCAAATAGTTTTAAAAGGAAACTTTGAACACTCACCAAATTCATTCGTGGTGTGATTGCTGTCCAAAGGTGTCACCATATCTTTACTGGTGTTGCAGCCCATGCTGTTTCCTCCTGTCCTCCCGTCTGTAGCCCTGTCGTCCTTTTATCCTCCGTCAGTAGAGCCTTCCGATACACGCGCCCTTCTCCAGTAGCCGCCTCCTGTAGGGATCTCGTTTACCTACCGTTATCTCTCCCTTGACTTCTTCAGGTCAATCCTCCGAGGCATCTGTAGTGTTTCTTTTGTGTTCCTTCAGACAGGTTCTCGCTATTTTTGCCTTGTATGTACAGTATATTCAATTTCTATATATTAACTTATTTTTTTTTTCTTCAAACTTTCTATTAGTATTAATTGACGTGGATTATTTCAAACTTTTTATTCATATTTAGATATGTTTTGTCAATCATTGCAGTAATTACATTATTCTACATCACAGGATTACCTTTTCATGCCATTATCTACACGGTTATTAGCTCTATTCTTATTTTTCCACGAAAGGTAATTAGGTGAACACGTTGTTCAAAGCGTTACCAAGAATGTGCTGAAACATGAAGTTCATAACATTATTTCACTGAAAAGCTATTCATGCTATAAATAGATAAGTTGTCAAGTATATAAATAGATATATGAATGAAGAAGTAAATTAATTAATTATTAAATAAATGAATAAATACCTAAATATAAGTAAATATATATAAAGACAAACAGACAGACAGACATGAAGATAAGTAAAATGCTATACTGTACATTAAGTTTATCTTGCACTCACTTAAAGTTAATTTTGCCCCTTATCTAAACTGTCCTGGAAAATCTGTTAACGTTCATAATATCTTGAGCCGCTTTCAACGTGAAATCCAACTTAATAAACATTTTTCCTAGTATGTGTATCTCCGGGTAATTTCCTTCAAGGAAAAAATTAATGCTCATAACTCCCTGTCTCATATCGAGTTTTTGTTCGTGTGCTTGTATGTGTGTGCGTGAATGCGTACGTGTGCGTCTGTGTTTGTGTGTGTGTGCTTTCGAGCATTAGTAGCCCTTATCATTTCATCAGGCTTATTGAGTACAATATTAGATGGGTGTAGATAATAGTGAAACAGCACTTAAAACATCAGGCTTCTATTAGTACAAAAACAAAAATACTTCTTTACACTCATGATGAGCTTTTTTCTCAACGTCATTTTTCGTCATCAGAAATGCTGTTTGCCGTATTACTTGTCGCTATTCATCCCCACTCGAATGGGGGTAGACACAGACGGGTTGGAGCATCCTAACGTCCCGCGGTAGGGTCGAACACGGGTGTGTCACTTCGAGATCGATAACACGAATCCCAATAATAAACCTCTATTTCCATTACTATACAATGGGTATTCGTCAGCCGGGGCAAGCCCCAACCCCCCACTGTGGTGCCCAACCACAGCAGTACCTGCCAGGAAACGGCTTAAACTCTCGGTCCTGGACGGGAACCGATCTTTCGACCTCGTGAATGCGAAGCCAGCGCGTTACCACTGTACTAGCCATACGCAATGCTCTAGGTGTCATTTCTTGAGGGTGGGGGAGGAGGGGCTTCCCCTACCCCTAAGCTGATTCCTGGATTATAAGACAAGGGAAAATAAATGCAATATCCAGGATGAATTAGAACCAAATTACTTTTCGAATATATGAAAACTAGACATGGGGGTTGAAAGCCAGCACAATTGGTCCCCATCTTGAATTCGGAAAGTGAATAGTTGGCGTCAGGTTCGTATCCAGCCTTTAAAAAAAAAAATAGAAAAAACCTGAAACTTGACTGTGCCTAGAGGAGCCTGTTCAACTTTAGCGATCCCACGTGAATGTGAGAAAACCTGAGGACAGTGAAGAATACTTTTCGTGAAAATAGTCTACTGTAACGTAGTTAAAGATGTTTATATTGTAATTTCATCTGTATACAAAAACCATAAAAATCTTTAAAAGAGAATGGCTGAGTTAGAGCAAGAAATTTGTTTGCCTTTTCCTCCAAACATGTCCCATCTGTCAGCCCCATTTAGCTGAACTTTTACGACATGCAGGAGAACATGGAGGAGGTACTTTTGCCTCCCTCAAGAAGGCATTCCTATTTTTAACCCAGATATTATTTCTATAGGAATCAAATACTGTATAAATAAAGATAACGGAGTCCGTGACGTAAAACTGGATCGAATAATTTATGAATATATGTCTAAAGAAATCCAGAACTTTATATACCATGCATGACGGCATTGCATGGTGGACATGATTTACAGTCGTGGTTTACAGGACAGGGAAAGATATATCTGTCTCTTGCTCGAGTTGTTAGTGACTGGAAAACGACATATGTCTCTGCTATCCCTTTCACATCCTCTACATGACTGAAGTGGAAATTTAACTGTTTCGTCACTGCTCGAGTTGGGCTCGAACTGAGGTCCTTTGGTAAAATTTTACTACTTGTAAATTGGAATTCGATAAGCGAGGAAACGGTAGGTGCTAAATGCATAAATGTTATTGATTAGAGAGAGAGAGAGAGAGAGAGAGAGAGAGAGAGAGAGAGAGAGAGAGAGAGAGAGAGAGAGAGAGAGAGAGAGACCGACCGAAGTATCAAGAGACGGGGAGTTACGAGCATGGGTCACTTTTCCCTATATCACAGTGGGATAATTACAGTTAGGTAAACACACGCGCGCGCGCGCGCACACACACACACACACACACACACACACACACACACACACACACACACACACACACACACACACACACACACACACACACACACACATAAATACTGGGTCAGAGAGCATTATAATAACTGTTGTATACAACCCACCAAGGAACCAAAATAGGCTTGAAATTTATGAGGAAAGTCATATAGGTACGATTGAAGTCATAAACTCAGTTGTTAACATGGCGCGGGAGAAAAAATGTAGGATTTTGATTATGGGAGACTTTAATCATAAAGAGATAGATTGGATAAATCTTGACCCACACAGTGGTGAGGACTCCTTTGGGGCAAGATTCCTAGATTGCGTACAAGGGAATTTCCTACACCAACATGTAATGGAACCAACAAGAGCCAGGGGTGGGGATGAGCCATCACTACTTGATCTGGTGTTAACAGATAATGTGTTGGATATTGAAAATATTGAGTATGAACCACCAATTGGAAAGAGTGACCACTGTGTGTTGTTGATGGAGTATATCATTGAAGACATTCTTCCTGAGAGTAGAGGCACTGAGGACATGAGGAGGAACTATCAGAAAGGAGATTACATCAAAATGAATGAGCTTTTTGCAGTTATTGACTGGAGAACCTTATTTTACAACAAATCTGTACAAGAAATGTATGACATCTTTTGTGAGAAATATGGGAAGATAGTAGATTGCTGCATACCTGTCACCAAAGTAGGTGTAATTCATGCCAGAGAGAAATGGTTCGATAATGGGTGTAAAAGAGCTAAGGAGTGGAGAGACAAATGCTGGAAAAGGTATAGGAGGAGAAAAAACATAAATGCCTGGCAAACCTACAAAAGAGCAAGAAATGACTACCTAAGTAAAAGGAGAGAGGCAGAGAAAGATTATGAGAGGGACATCACCAGGAAGGCTAAAGAAAATCCCAAGCTTTTCCACAGCTTTATCAGAGGAAAACTGAAGGTAAAAGAACAGGTTTTAAGGCTAAAGAGAGCGGATGGAAGCATCACTGAGACGGACGAAGAGATCTGCAAAGAATTGAACAAGGAGTTTCAGTCAGTATTTACAGTAGAAAATACCCCACCGACTCAGATTGCAGTGATAGAAGCTCAAGGGCCGGTATTAGAGAACATCAACCTTACAGCCACAGAGGTATGCAAGGCGCTGATGGATTTAGATGTTCATAAAGCTACAGGTCCTGATGACATATCCCCTCATGTGCTTAAAAAATGCGCAAACACAATATCAGTGGCACTAAGTATCATATTTAAGGAGTCATTGGAGTCGGGGGAGATTCCAAGATGCTGGAAACAAGCAAATGTGATACCTATCTTCAAAAAGGGAAGGAGGGATACGGCTCTGAACTATAGACCAGTTTCCTTGACCAGCATAGTTTGCAAACTTATGGAGAAACTACTAAGGAAACATATCTCTCTTCACTTGGAATCCTTCAACTTTTTGTCAGTGAGGCAACATGGCTTCAGAGAAGGGAGATCAACAGTAACAAACTTATTAGAATTTTATGATGAGGTAAGCCAAATCTTACAGGAAAGAGAGGGTTGGGCAGATTGCATATTCCTAGACTTCCAGAAAGCGTTTGACACTGTTCCACATGGGAGACTTATTAGGAAGCTGCAATCAATGGCTAGAATAGGTGGAAATGTCTTGGAATGGATAAAAACTTACTTAGAAGGAAGGGAACAGAGGGTTAGAGTAAGACACTCAGTGTCTGAATGGAGAAGAGTTAGTAGTGGAGTTCCACAGGGTTCAGTTTTAGGGCCACTTTTGTTCCTTGTATATGTAAATGACCTACCAGAGTCTGTAAATTCATTCATGAATATGTTTGCAGATGATGCAAAGATTGTGAAGAAAGTAAAAAACGAGAACAATGGTAGAGAACTTCAGGAGGATCTAAATAATCTGCATGAGTGGTCAGAAAAGTGGCTAATGAAATTCAATACCTCAAAATGTAAGGTAATGAGAATGGGTACAAGTGCAAGAAGGCCCAAGCTTGACTACTCGGTGGCTGGAGTACAACTTCAGGAGACAGAAAATGAGAGAGATCTAGGAGTAAACATATTGGCAGATTTGTCTCCAGAAATACATATAAATGGCGTAGTAAGGGCAGCATATGCATTCTTATCAAATGTAAGGGTAGCCTTCAGGCACATGGACAAGGAAATGTTCAGAAATATTTATGTAACCTATGTGAGGCCAAAACTCGAATATGCAGCCCCCTTTTGGAATCCGCACTTGAAAAAGCACATAGCTAAGCTTGAAAAAGTTCAAAGACATGCCACGAAACTGGTGCCAGAAATACGCAATCTCAGTTATGATGAGAGGCTGAGGGAATTAGACTTGCCATCACTCGAAGCTAGAAGAGTAAGGGGGGATATGGTGACAGTCTTTAAATTCCTTCATGGTTATGATAGAGTGGATAGGGATCGATATTTCGATATGGCTGGCTCTAGAACTAGAGGTCATAGTTTGAAGCTTCGGAAGAAAACTTGTTTGCAGGATGTAAGGAAATACTTTTTCAGTGTAAGAGTAGTTGATAATTGGAATTCGCTAAGCGAGGAGGTAGTTAATGCTACCTCAATCCATAGTTTTAAGGACAGGTATGATAAGTATCACTAAGTCTAAAAATGGAACCGATCAGGAGACGGGAAGATACGAGCTTTGGGCTCTTTCCCGTAAACACAATTAGGTAATCACAATTAGGTAATCACATAGTAAGGTAATAATCTGACCTTCTACTCTTGAAGTATTTAGCAAAATTGGCCAAGTCAAAATCGATAGCTCTTCATTATGCATGAAACTAAGACACGGTTCTTGCGTGTCTGGACACCGAGAAAATGGGCATCAAGTGCATAGCGGTAATTGCTCTCGGTGGTGTTAAATTGTAGCTGGAGAGAGAGAGAGAGAGAGAGAGAGAGAGAGAGAGAGAGAGAGAGAGAGAGAGAGAGAGAGAGAGAGAGAGAGAGAGAGAGAGAGATGCATAGTTAATTGCGCTTGGTTTTGTTAAATGGTAACGAGAGAGAGAGAGAGAGAGAGAGAGAGAGAGAGAGAGAGAGAGAGAGAGAGAGAGAGAGAGAGAGAGAGAGAGAGAGAGAGAGTACTTCTCACTCTTCGGATCGATTAAATTGGCTTGGTGATAGTAACCCTCTCTCTCTCTCTCTCCCTATCTACCCTTCTCACTCACCATGCACTTATGTCTCTCTCTCTCTCTCTCTCGCTCTCTCTCTCTCTCTCTCTCTCTCTCTCTCTCTCTCTCTCTCCTCTCTCTCTCTCTCCTCTCTCTCTCTCTCTCTCTCTCTCTCTCTCTCTCTCTCTCCTCTTAATCTTCAGGAGCTTACTGGAATCAGCGTCAGACTTCCACTCGTAAATTACCGAGGTCGACTGCCAAGGTTTTGTATAGCATCTCTTCGCAAGATTCTCTTAGACGCTTAAAAAAAGAGTTATTTATCTCTTTCGCTTGGTAACCTTAGACAACTTAGCAGGCTCAATTGTTCCAGAATTGGATATGTGGAGCTAATGGTAGAAAAATATCTTTACCAACTCTCTCTCTCTCGCCGAGTCACTCACTCACACATACATACACACACACACACACACACACACACACACACACACACACACACACACACACACACACACACACACACACACACACAACACACACACAATCTCTCTTCACTTGGAATCCTTCAACTTTTTGTCAGTGAGGCAACATGGCTTCAGAGAAGGTAGATCAACAGTAACAACTTATTAGAATTTTATGATGAGGTAAGCCAAATGTTACAGGAAAGAGAGGGCTGGGCAGATTGCATATTCCTAGACTTCCAGAAAGCGTTTGACACTGTTCCACATGGGAGACTTATTAGGAAGCTGCAATCAATGGCTAGAATAGGTGGAAATGTTTTGGAATGGATAAAAACTTACTTAGAAGGAAGGGAACAGAGGGTTAGAGTAAGACACTCAGTGTCTGAATGGAGAAGAGTTAGTAGTGGAGTTCCACAGGGTTCAGTTTTAGGGCCACTTTTGTTCCTTGTATATGTAAATGACCTACCAGAGTCTGTAAATTCATTCATGAATATGTTTGCAGATGATGCAAAGATTGTGAAGAAAGTAAAAAACGAGAACAATGGTAGAGAACTTCAGGAGGATCTAAATAATCTGCATGAGTGGTCAGAAAAGTGGCTAATGAAATTCAATACTTCAAAATGTAAGGTAATGAGAATGGGTACAAGTGCAAGAAGGCCCAAGCTTGACTACTCGGTGGCTGGAGTACAACTTCAAGAGACAGAAAATGAGAGAGATCTAGGAGTAAACATACTGGCAGATTTGTCTCCAGAAATACATATAAATGGCATAGTAAGGGCAGCATATGCATTCTTATCAAATGTAAGGGTAGCCTTCAGGCACATGGACAAGGAAATGTTCAGAAATATTTATGTAACCTATGTGAGGCCAAAACTCGAATATGCAGCCCCCTTTTGGAATCCGCACTTGAAAAAGCACATAGCTAAGCTTGAAAAAGTTCAAAGACATGCCACGAAACTGGTGCCAGAAATACGCAATCTCAGTTATGATGAGAGGCTGAGGAAATTAGACACCATCACTCGAAGCTAGAAGAGTGAGGGGGGATATGGTGACAGTCTTTAAATTCCTTCATGGTTATGATAGAGTGGATAGGGATCGATATTTTGATATGGCTGGCTCTAGAACTAGAGGTCATAGTTTGAAGCTTCGTAAGAAAACTTCTTTGCATGATGTAAGGAAATACTTTTTCAGTGTAAGAGTAGTTGATAATTGGAATTGGCTAAGCGAGGAGGTAGTTAATGCTATCTCAATCCATAGTTTTAAGGACAGGTATGATAAGTATCACTAAGTATAATATGGAACCGATCAGGAGACGGGAAGATACGAGCTTTGGGCTCTTTCCCGTAAACACAATTAGGTAATCACACACACACACACACACACACACACACACACACACACACACACACACACACACACACACACACGCAGACATGACATTCCCGAAAAGAAGGCAATAATTGACTTTCAGTTGATTATGATGGAAAATCATAATTATAATTGACAGTCTAATTATACACACCTGTTCTGCCCAGTGACGTTTCGATAAGCAGAGGACAGGAGTCCTTCACATTGAACGATACATACCAGAAATACGATATCGCTACTTTGAAATTAGATCGGCAGAGCGATAATATTGAAGAGAAAATATTTATCCTTATCTATGGACACAGTTGAAATGTAATGGCCCCTGTTAATTCAGCATGTATAGTTGGTGTACCATTATTTGCGTGGAGTTTAGTGGTAAAACAGTATCTTTACGAATTCAGACTTCGATCAGGAAAAATATATTTTACCCCTTATCTATATATTCTTTATCACTTAAACCTCAAAAATAACCAGAGGTAGCTTTGGGTATATATATATATATATATATATATATATATATATATATATATGTATGTATGTATGTATGTATGTATGTGCTCACCTAATTGTGTTCACGGGAAAGAACCCTATGAGTGTGCTTGCATGTGTGTGTTTGAAGAGGAAAGGTAATTGAAATTTTTCAGCGTTTTCATAGCAATCTTAATTCTACTTTTAAAAAGTCCTTTTCGTAAA
>JAXCGZ010008455.1:0-35144 GCA_037179515.1 Halocaridina rubra
TATATATATATATATATATATATATATATATATATATATATATATATATATATATATATATATATATATATATATATATATATAAATGGAGTCCTTATATAATGTCAGGGTTCCGTTCCTGACAGCTGACTTGAGTCGAAAATCAATGTAAATTGGAACTCACTAAGATTCGAACCTAGGTCCCCCAACCTATGTAAAAAATAAATCATCTAAACCATAGAAAAAAAAGTTTATGTTCCTAATGAATCTTAGAAAAATATAACAGTGAAACAATATTACATTGTTTCACTAGTAGGTCCTAGTATAACGTCAAGTCCGACTTAAATCATTTTGCCTTTTACGACAAAGACCAAAAAATAATTAATAAATTAATTTTTCGACTTACCTGGCTGGTGCGGTAACTTTAAACTGAGCGCCAAAATAGTTTGTGAGAGCGGCGGAGGAATACACAACTAGCAGCACTGCTGTTTTCATATTTATCAAGTTGATGGTATTATGAATTTTTTTATGTATTTTGTTATATTGAAGGATTATATTCAATTTAAAAATAAAATACCAAACACATAACTGTAAATACGATTTTATTCAAAATACATAAGAACACACAGCTAGCAGCACAGTTAATGGTTTTATTTGGTTACATTGGAGGATTATATTGAATATAAAAATAAAAATACCAAACACATAGCTGTAAATAAGATTTTATTCGAAATACATGCGAATACACAGCTAGCAGCACTGATGTATTCATATTTATCAAGTTAATACCTCTATTTATTTATTTGTTTATATACACCTAGTTCTCGTAATAACGTGAGAAAGGTTCTCAGAAGTGCCGCGTGTTGTAATTTTCGCGTAATGTAACGAGTCATTTTCCATAAGAAACAATGATAATGGGCATAGATACATTTCACAACCGTACATAGACACACACACACGGCGGGCATTAGAACACACACATTCAGTATCTCTTAAATCTTTCCTTGTGTTTTTTAGTGACCAAGATTTAAGTATAAAACATAAACAAAATTTCCCTAAATAAGAAAACCTGCAGAGTATTGTGAGTGAAAAACTTATATTTGTAGTTAACAAGACTGTCCAAAATATTAAAGGAAAAAATTGAGAACACTTTCGAGAGGGGAAAGAGAAGAAGCTGTCCTGTCCTGCCTTGAAGGAAGTTTAGAAGAGTTGCCAGAGGTGAAGCCATCACATCACAATGCCTAATTTTTTGTGTAAATTGGGGAGAGCTCTTACAGCCGTTTACCTGATCCTGTGGTTCCATATATTGTTAAAATCAGTATCCTTCCCATTTATATTAACATGATAGTTAATATGATACATGAAATGAGTGAATAATTAAATAAATACCAAAAATACACCTGTCAACAGTACTGAGTTAAGTTGCCAAGTAGCACAGCTGTCTCATTTTTCTTAATTTGTTTTTCTTTTAGCTTTCTCTTTTATTATTTTCTATTTTGTATATACTGAGTTATATGTAAAGTCTGATCCAGTGATAACATACCTTGGTTAGCAAGTGAGTTTATCAGTTTAGAAGAATATATAGCAGAAACAGGTGGGTGTATCCTCGGATACAAATTCAAGTTTTCCTTCAAGTAGACTTTTGTTTTGCATTTTTTCCCCCTCAAATTACCAAAGTCAAATTTCGATTTAGGATGGGTGTTACCAGAAAAGAGATAAATTGAGTAACTAAATAGTACTGATATGAAGATATAGAAATTCTGCGTGAAGCTTAAATAAAAGACTTTCTCTCTTTTTTTCATTTCTCTTCTCTTCTTTGTCTTCTTTCTATATTCTGTGAAAGGGAAAACATGAAAATGAGGCCATCTCAGTCCCAAACCCCCAAACCCATGGGTCAGGAAGGGTTGATAGAGGATCTCCATGGGATGTAGCAGAAGGAGGAGGAGTAGCTATTAGGAGATTAAAACAGAAAATCATGGATTTAGAGGCAATGGTTATAAACCTTGATGATAAAATTCAGAGCATGGATAGAGAAATGAGAGAGAAAGAAAAGCTCAGAGAGGAAATAAAATATTTGGAGGAAGCAAATAAAGCACAAGGGCAGGAGAGAAAGAAACTAGAAATGCGAATAAAGAAGCTGGAGGGGGAAAAGAATGAACTAGAAACCAGAATTTCTAAACAAGAAGATAACATCAAACAGCTGAATGACAACCTAAATCAATTAAATGTTAGTTCACTGCTCTCTTCTGAGAGAGACGAGATTGCAGCTTGGAATGTTCAGATTAAGGAAAACATCGAACAGTTAGAAAAGAGTTTCAGGAGCTGAATACGGAACATGATGCCATGAAAACTTCCTTTGCTGATGCACTAAAGGGGAATGTGGCAGTAAAAGAGGCTGCAAAGGTGGTGGCACTGGAAAACTTTCAAACAGTTGACTATTGAGCAACAGTAATAAAAATAATGATAGACGTTGTGATGGAAAGGGCAAATCCAGAGATTAAACAGGCACTTGATAAATAGAAGACAGTGGTAATCTCAGGCATAAGCGAATCCCAGGAGCCAACATGGCAGGGGAGACTTGAAGAAAATAAAGCTAGGGTTGTAGACCTCATAAGAAAGCTTGGAGTAGTTTATGGTCCTGAGGATATTGTAAACATTCACCAACTAGGCAAATATTCGAGGGAAGGAAAGCAGAGACAAACAAAAGTAACCTTTGAGAAAGGAGAAACATGTAGAGAAATACAGATGAGGAATAAAAGTCTAAAAGACCTTCAAGAATTGAAAGAAGTGTTCATTAGACGATACAGAACACAGGAAGAGACTGGAAATATCAAAAACTTGTTGCAAGAGGCTAGAAGGTTAAATGAGGAAAGAAATGGAGAAGAAAAATTTTCATTTCAAAGTTCTTCCAGACAAAGGGGACATAAAGAACATAATGACAGAAGATCAGGGGATGGGGCCTCATTAAGATTGTTATACACAAATGCTGATGGATTTGCTGGTAAGGCAGTAGAATTAAAAGATAGGATTTACAACAGTAAGGCAGATATAGTAGCAGTTACAGAGACTAAGTTGAGTGAGGACATAACAGTGTCACAGTTTTTCCTAAGGGCTTCAGAATATTAAGGGTTGAAAGATCTGAGAGGACTGGTGGATGGATAGCACAGCTCATAAGTGAAAGGATTCAGGTTGAAGAAATAAACTTGGCTATAGATAGCGAGTTCAAGGAATTTCTTGTTGCTCGCATAAATACTGGGTTAGAGAGCAATATAATAACTATTGTATATAACCCACCAAGGAGCCAGAATAGGCTAGAAGTCTATGAGGAAAGTCATATAGGTACTATTGAAGTCATAAACTCAATTGTTAACATGGCACAGGAGAGGAAATGTAGGATTTTGATTATGGGAGAATTTACTCATAAAGAGATAGATTGGATAAATCTTGACCCACACAGTGGTGAGGACTCATTTGGGGCAAGATTCCTAGATTGCGTACAAGGGAATTTCCTACACCAACATGGAATGGAACCAACAAGGGCCAGGGGTGGGGATGATCCATCACTACTTGATCTAGTATTCACAGATAACGTGTTGGATATTGGAAAAACTGACTATGAACCACCAATTGGAAAGAGTGACCACTGTGTGTTGTTGATGGAGCATATCACTGAAGATATTCTGCCTGAAAGTAGAGGCACTGAGGGCATGAGGAGGAACTATCTGAAAGGAGATTACATCAAAATGAATGAGCTTTTTGCAGTTACTGACTGGAGAACCTTATTTTACAACAAATCTGTACAAGAAATGTACAACATCTTATGTGAGAAATATGGGAAAATAGTAGATTGCTGCATACCTGTCACCAAAGTAGGTGTAATTCATGCCAGAGAGAAATGGTTCGATAATGAGTGTAAAAGAGCTAAGGAGTGGATATACAAATGCTGGAAAAGGTATAGCAGGAGAAAAAACATAAATGCCTGGCAAACCTACAAAAGAGCAAGAAATGATTACCTAAGTAAAAGAAGAGAGGCAGAGAGAGACTATGAAAGGGACATCACCAGGCAGGCTAAAGAAAATCCCAAGCTTTTCTACAGCTTTATCAGAGGAAAACTGAAGGTAAAAGAACTGGTTTTAAGGCTTAAGAGAGCGGATGGAAGCATCACTGCGACGGATGAAGAGATCTGCAAAGAACTGAACAAGGAGTTTCAGTTAGTATTTACAGTAGGAAATACCCCACCCCCTCAGACTGCAGAGATAGAAAAGCTCACGGGCTGGTATTAGAGAACATCAAGCTTTCGGCCACAGAGATATGCAAAGTGCTGGTGGAGTTAGATGTCCATAAAGCTACAGGTCCTGATGCTATATCCCCTCATGTACTTAAAATGCACAAACTCTGTATCAGTGGCACTAAGTATCATATTTAAAAAGTCACTGGAGTCAGGGGAGATTCCAAGATGCTGGAAACAAGAAAACATGATACCTATCTTCAAAAAGGGAAGGGGGGATATGGCTCTATACTATAGACCAGTTTCCTTGACCAGCATAGTTTGCAAAGTTATGGAGAACCTACTAAGGAAACATGTCTCTCTTCACTTGGAATCGTCCAACTTTTTGTCAGTGAAACATGGCTTCAGAGAAGGTAGATCAACAGCAACAAACTTATTAGAATTTTATGATGAGGTAAGCCGAATCTTACAGGAAAGAGAAGGTTGGGCAGATTGCATATTCCTAGACTTCGAGAAAGCATTTGACACTGTCCCACACAGGAGACTTATTAGGAAGCTGCAAGGAATGGCTAGAATAGGTGGAAATGTCTTGGAATGGATAAAAACTTACTTAGAAGGAGGGAAACAGAGGATTAGAGTAAGACACTCGGTGTCTGAATGGAGAAAGTTAGTAGTGGAGTTCCACAGGGTTCAGTTTTAGGGCCACTTTTGTTCCTTGTATATGTAAATGACCTACCAGAGTCTGTAAATTCATTCATGAATATGTTTGCAGATGATGCAAAGATTGTGAAGAAAGTAAGAAACGAGAACAAAGGTAGAAAACCTCAGGAAGATCTAAATAGTCTCCATGAGTGGTCAGAAAAGTTTCTAATGAAATTCAATACTTCAAAATGTAAGGTAATGAGAATGGGCACAAGTGCAAGAAGGCCGAAGCTTGACTACTCGGTAGCAGGAGTACAACTTCAAGAGACAGAAAATGAGAGAGATCTAGAAGTAAACATACTGGCAGATTTGTCTCCAGAAATGCATATTAATGGGATAGTAAGGGCAGCATATGCTTTCTTATGGAATGTAAGGGAAGTCTTCAGGCACATGGACAAGGAAATGTTCAGAAATATTTATGTAATCTATGTGAGCCCAAAACTTGAATATGCAGCCCCCTTTAGGAATCCACACTATAAAAAGCACATAGCTAACTTGGAAAAGTTCAAAAACATGCCACGAAACTGGAGCCAGAAATACGTAATCTCAGTTATGATGAGAGGCTGAGGGAATTAGAGCTAGACATCACTCGAAGCTAGATGATTGAGGGTGGATATGGTGACAGTCTTTAAATTCCTTCATGGGTGGTGGATGGGACGTACGAGGCGGCCTGCGAGGCAGTTTGAAACTTCGTAAGAAAACTTCTTTGCAGGATGTAAGGAAGTACTTTTTTAATGTAAGAGTAGTTGATAATTGGAATTCGCTAAGCGAGGAGGTAGGTAATGCTGTCTCAATCCATAGTTTTAAGGACAGGTATGATAAGCATCACTAAGTCTACAAAATGGAACCGATCAGGAGACGGGAAGACACGAGCTTTGGGCTCTTTCCCGTAAGCTCAAACAGGTAATCAATTAGGTAATCACACTATACCAAAGACATAAGTAAAACATATTTTATAAGTACATAACAAAGCAGAAAGACCTGTAGTTATTTATATTAACATGCAAATAGTGTAGAGTATAAAAGATATACAGATTTACTGTACAGTAAACAAGTTGATGCACTCTATCATGTGGTGGGCAACAGGCATACACTGGGACGTACATGGTGGTGGTGAGTACGAGGATGCGGGAGAACAAACCTCTATCTGCAAAAGTTTTTGCTCTAGTACGCTTTTTCTCTGATGATATTATATCACAAATTTGTTTGCTGTTAGTTCTTAAGTGCTTTTTTTCCATTCTCTTCATAATATCCGATCACATTAAGCAGTTGAAGAGGATGAAGATGCAAGAGAACGAACCTCTATCTGCAAATGTTTTGCCGCATCCGTATCAACTGATGCACCCTCGCACGCTATTTCCCTGACAATATTATATCACAAGTTTAATTTTTGTTTGTTCTTAAAGCTTTTTTTCAATTCTCTTCATAATATCCGATTGTATTAAGCGGTAGAAAAGGAGGAGGATGCGGGAGAATAAACCTCTATTTGCAAACGATTTGCCGCCTCAGTATCAGCTGATGAACCCTTGCACGCTATTTCCCTGACGATATTATATCGCAAGTTTGTTTGCAGTTTGTTCTTAATGCTTTTTTTCCATTATCTTCATAATATCCAATCGCATTAAGTGGTAGAAGAGGAGGAGCATGGTGGAAAAGTGCCTCCGGGGCGGTCGATTATTTATTAAAATGAAAAAAAAAAAATCAAATTTTTTTTGTATGGGCGTTATTCGTGTATTTCGTATTTGTTTTACTATTATTTTTTAGGGGCATTATACCAATTTCGCGGATTATAAACACGAGTAAAAGGCGAACTAGGTGTAATTGGTTATATTGTATTTTTAAAAATATACCAAACACATAGCTGTAAATAATATTTTATTCAAAATACACACAAATACATAGCTAGCAGCACTGTTGTATTCGTATTTATCAAGTTAATAGCATTATTCATTTATTTGTTTATATATTTGGTTATAATGAAGCGCTATATTGAATTTAAAAAAAATTACCAAACACATAGCTGTAAATACAATTTTATTCAAACTACACATGAATACACCCAGTTTGCCTTTTACACGTGCTTAAAATACGCGAACTGGAATAACGCCCACAAAATCTACTAGTAAAAAAAATGCGAAATACACGAATAACACACGCCCAAAAAATTCGAAACAAAATTTTCCTTTTAGTAAATAATTGACCGCCTCGGAGGCACTCTTCCTCCATGCTGCCATGTGCTTCAGTGTCTCTTTACCCAACATACTGCGTGGATATATCGCTTGTTCTGTGTTTGTGTTAAGGTTTGTATATCGTCAGGGAAAAAGCATGCGATTGTGCATCAGCTGATACGGAGGCGGCAAAACATTTGCAGATAAGAGGTTCATTCTCCCGCATCCTCCTCTTCTTCTACCGCTTAATGCAATCGGATATTATGGAGAGAATGGAAAAAATGCATTAAGAACAGCAAACAAACTTGCCTTATAATATCGTCAGGGAAAAAGCGTGCAAGAGTGCATCAGCTGATATGGAGGCGGCAAAATGTTTGCAGATAGAGGTTCGTTCTCCTGCATCCTCCACCTTTTCTACCGCTTAATGCAATCAGATATTATGGAGAGAATGGAAGAAATGCATTAAGAACAAACAGCAAACAAACTTGCCATGTAATATCGTCAAGGAAAAAGCGTGCGAGTGCATCAGCTGATACGGAGGCGGCAAAACATATGCAGATAGAGGTTCGTTCTCCCCCATCCTCTTCCTCTTCTACCGCTAAATGCGATCAGATATTATAAAGAGAATGGAAAAAATGCATTAAGAACAAACAGCAAACAAACTTGCCATATAATACTGTCAGGGAAAAAGCGTGCGAGTGCATCAGCTGATACGAAGGCAGCATAACGTTTCCATATAGAGGTTCATTCTCCCACATCCTCCTCCTCTTCTACCACTTAATGCGATCAGATATTATAAAGAGAATGGAAAAAATTCATTAAGAACAAACAGCAAACAAACTTGCCATATAATATCATGAAAAAAGCATGCGAGCAAAAATGTTTGCAAATAGAGGTTCGTTCTCCCGCTTAAGTTACGTGCTCACCACCACCATGCACATCTCAGTGTATGCCTGTTGCCCACCGCATAATAGAGATGTTAATTTGCTTGCTGTATAGTAAACCTGAATATCCTTTCAATAAAAATAGCTACAGTACAGGTCTTTCTGCTGTTATGTACTTGTAAATTATGTTTTGCTTATCCTATATCTTTGGCAGAGTGTGTCTATGTACACTTGTGAAACGTATCTATGCCCATTATCATTGTTTCTTATGGAAAATGACTCATTACATTACGCGATTTTTACATTACAGTGTTCCCTTGCTATATCGTAGTTCATCTATCGCAATTCAGTGCATTGCAGATTTTTTTGGCAAAAAAAAAAAATAAATAAATAAAAGTGTTTTTTTCCTAAATGATTGTAACACCAGGACAAGCCAAAAAATAATAAAATAAAACAGCCTTTATCAGGCCTGGGCACGACGAATACATAAAATAAAGTGAAACAGAGATGGAGAGTGTAATGACTTGTCAGATGTGAAGCAATTATAAAAGATGTGTGATGAATATTCAATTCTCTGCTGGGTTTTAATATACCTCTGCATTACTTTTATGATGTCTATTCCAAAAATTCTCCTTAGATCTTATTATTATAATTAGTATAATTATTATTATTGGCGACAATAATTTTCCTTTGATGATGGTTGAGGAGATTATTATTATTATTGTTGGTATTATTTTTATTGTTATTAAGGGCTCATAATTGTTTGTACGTCTGTTGGTTTATTTACTTTAATAACTGTGTACAGTGCCCCTCCCTAGTTGGCTGGGACAAAGGGAGTTTGGGGGGTTGGGTAGAATAGAATGTTGGAGAGAGAGAGAGAGAGAGAGAGAGAGAGAGAGAGAGAGAGAGAGAGAGAGAGAGAGAGAGAGAGAGAGAGAGAGAGAGAGAGAGAGAGAGAGAGAGAGAGAGAGAGAGAGAGAGAGAGAGGAGAGAGAGAGAGAGAGAGAGAGAGAGAGAGAGAGAGAGAGAGAGAGAGAGAGAGAGAGAGAGAGAGAGAGAGAGAGAGAGAGAGAGAGAGAGCTTTAATTAACTCTTGTTCATTCAACCAAACCTACATTATTTATTGCAAAAATAAAGGTTCAATGACAAATTCGTTAAAACAATAATAATAATAATAATCATAATAATCTCCACAGTCATCATCAAAGGAAAATTATTGTCACCAATAATAATAATAAGATCTAAGGAGAATTTTTGGAATAGACATCATGAAAGTAACGCAGAGGTATATTAAAACCCAGCAGAGAATTGGATATTCATTACACATCTTTTATAATCCCTTCACATCTGACAGGTCATTACACTCTCATTCTCCTTAGATCTTATTATTATAATTAGTATAATTATTATTATTGGTGACAATAATTTTCCTTTGATGATGGTTGAGGAGATTATTATTATTATTGTTGGTATTATTTTTATTGTTATTAAGGGCTCATAATTGTTTGTACGTCTGTTGGTTTATTTACTTTAATAACTGTGTACAGTGCCCCTCCCTAGTTGGCTGGGACAAAGGGAGTTTGGGGGGTTGGGTACAATAGAATGTTGGAGAGAGAGAGAGAGAGAGAGAGAGGAGAGAGAGAGAGAGAGAGAGAGAGAGAGAGAGAGAGAGAGAGAGAGAGAGAGAGAGAGAGAGAGAGAGACGAGAGAGAGAGAGAGAGAGAGAGAGAGAGAGAGAGAGAGAGAGAGAGAGAGAGCTTTAATTAACTCTTGTTCATTCAACCAAACCTACATTATTTATTGCAAAAATAAAGGTTCAATGACAAATTCGTTAAAACAATAATAATAATAATAATCATAATAATCTCCACAGTCATCATCAAAGGAAAATTATTGTCACCAATAATAATAATAATATCTAAGGAGAATTTTTGGAATAGACATCATGAAAGTAACGCAGAGGTATATTAAAACCCAGCAGAGAATTGGATATTCATTACACATCTTTTATAATCCCTTCACATCTGACAGGTCATTACACTCTCCATCTCTGATTCTTTTTTACTTTATGTATTCTTGATGCCCAGGCCCGATAAAGGCTGTTTTATTTTATTATATTTTGGCCAATCCTGGTGTCACAATTTTTTTTTTTTTTTTTTTAATATGGTGCTCCTGTACTGGCCATATTTTGATTTTGGCAAAATTTTTATGGCCGGATGCCCTTCCTACCAACAACCCTCCCCATCTACTTCGCGGTTTTTCACCTATCGCGGCCGGTCCCGGAACCGAACCCCCGCAATAAACAGGGGAACACTGTACACGTCACTTCTGAGAACCTATCTTTGCGTTATTCCAAGAACTGGGTGTACAAAGCTAGCAAACACAGCTGTACTGTATTCATATTTACCAAGTTAGTGGCTTGAAATTATTTATTTTTTTATATACACTTGGTTATATAGAAAAATTATAGAATTACAAAAGAAAATACCAAACACAAAGCTGTAAATACGATTTTATTTGAAATACACACGAATACAACACTAGCAATCACAGCTGTTCTGTATTCGTATTTATCAAGTTAAAGGCTTTATATATTTTTTATATACAGTTGGTTATATTGAAAAATTATACAGAAATTAAAAGGAGAAATACCAAACACATAGCTGTAAATACAACTTTATTAGAGGTAGTTTGTTGAGCAGAGGAGCAAAACGATATAAGCTGAGCAAAATAAGAGTGGAGGCAACAAAGGAGGAGTTGGGACGGAGTATCAAGACTAAGCTGGAAAATGTTGATATGGGGGAGGTGGGAGACAGCTCTGAATCAATGTGGAACAGTTTCAAGACTGAAGTTGCTGAAGCTGCAAGCGAAGTCCTAGGCCAGAAAGTACCATATAGAGGACAAAAGAAGAGAACCCCTTGGTGGAGTGAAGAAGTAAAAAGTGCGGTGAAAGCCAAAATGAATGGGTTCAGAAGATGGCTAAAAACAAGATCCCAAGGGGATAGAGCACAGTATGAATTGGCCAGAAATGAAGCTCAGAGGATAAAAAGAAAAGCAAAAACAGATAGTTGGAAGAAGATTGGGGAGGAGTTGGAGTCTGACTATGAAGGAACCAGGAAACTTTTATACAACCTAGCAAGGAATTACCGAGGAAAAAGAAATAATACCAGCTATGCAATAAAGGATAAGACTGGATCTCTCTTTACCGAGCACAACGAAATATCGCAGAGATGGAGGGAGTATTTTGATGAAATGCTAAATATACCAAGTAACCAGGGGATACCCGAAAACCATATCATCCGGAGAGATGGAGAGGTGGAACTCATCACTATGAATGAAGTGAAGGTGGCTATGGCAAGGATGAGAAACGGAAGAGCCCCCGGAGAGGATGGCTTGCCGGTGGAGCTGCTGAAGGCGGGGGGGGAGAGTGTGGTTAAGAAATTGTTGGACATATGTAACGCTGCCTACCTTACAGAAATCGTACCTTCAGATTGGCAGAAGGGAATTATCAGCCCAATTCTGAAAAAGGGGGACAAGACTGAATGCGACAATCACCGAGGAGTGACATTGCTGTCCCATGCTGGAAAAATTTATACTCGAATTTTGGAAGGAAGGTTGAGACGATGTGTGGAGGACGTTTTGGATGATAGCCAATATGGTTTCAGACCGGGACGTAGTACTACTGACCCAATATTTGCTGTTAAAATGTTACTGGAAAAAAGTTGGGAATGGGGCATTGACAAATATGCCCTATTTATCGATCTCCAAAAGGCTTTTGACTGTGTAAATAGGAACCACCTATGGAACATATTAATGGATGAACACTATAGAGTGCCACTGAAGTTGGTGAGAGCAATAGTAAGTGTATATTCAAGTTGCACCAGCAGAGTAAGAACTCAGAAAATTGAGAGCGAGGAGTTCTCCATCAAGTCGGGTGTAAGACAAGGCGATGTGCTTTCACCACTTCTGTTCATAGTGTTCATGGATAAATGCATAAGAGACATAAAGATCGGCGAGAATGGAGAGGAAACTTTGTTGTATGCAGATGATGTGGTGGTGCTGGCTAGTTCCGCAGCAGATATCCAAGAAGTAGCAACTAAATGGTGGACTGGAATGGAGAGTAACGGAATGAAGATCAATACCCAAAGAGGTAAAACTGAGATAATGGTCATATCAAGAAACAAAGAACGGCTGCTAGATATATATATTGGTCAGGACAAACTTCACCAGGTTGACAACTACACCCATTTGGGGGTAAATGTCGGAAGTAACAACATGCAGGAGGTAGAAATAAATAACAGAATTGCGAAATATAACAGAAATGTTGGGTTGATGTACCCTCTACTCCGAGATGCCAACATACCAATGAAGTGCAAAGTCACAATTTATCAAAGCATCTTAAAGCCGATATTGCTCTACGGATCAGAGACCTGGTCGCTCACAACGAAGACAAAATCAAAGCTGCAAGCGGCCGAAATGAAAGTACTCAGGCTAATCAAGAATGTTACAAGAAGAGACAAAATTAGAAATGAGTACATTAGGAATGAAGTGAATGTGCTACCCCTGCTGGATGATATAGAAAAGAGCAAGCTGCGGTGGTACGGACATGTAATGAGGATGGAAGAACATAGAAAACCAAAGAAGTACCTTATTTGGAAGCCGCAAGGGAAGAGGCCAGTGGGCCGACCAAGGAAAAGATGGCTGGAAGGTGTGGCGACAGCTTTGGAAAGGAGAGGAACGTCTCTGCGGGAAGTGGAAGAAAATAACTGGTACGAAGAACGAGAAGACTGGAGAGGGTTTCTAAGAGGAGTGCCAGCTGACAGACAGTAGTGTCTACCAGGCATCTTGGTGATAAGGTGATAAGGGTAAGAATATGATGTGATTGCGACATTAGGAAAGGGAAAACATCCCTCAGTTTATTCCTGCTTGCCATACTGTGTGTCCAGAGTTGCCAATTTAGCACTTTTAGCACTAGATCTAGTGCCTTTTAATGTGGGCTAGAGCCTAAATTTTGTGCTTAGCACCTCAGCGCATTTTTTAGCTCCTTTTTTAGTGTCTAGCGCCAAATATAGTGCTATTTCATATGTGAACAGGTTTAGTACGGATGTATCTTTCCTCCATCTGGGCCTCACCAGATGTCCGTCCAGACCCTGTTCACTTCAGGTTTAGTTATACTCTCGTGCCGCCTCACCAAACACCCGTCACGACCACTTCCGGTTCAGTTGTACTCTCGTTTCTCGGTGGCAGCACAAGATGCAGAACTGTCAATGGGCCACAGTTAACTAACATAATAACGATGAGTAAGAAATATACTCAACATTTTAGAGCACAGTGGTTGAAAGATCCCAAATTTGAAAAGTGGTTTAGAAGAGTAGAGGGGATATTATGAAATGTCTTTGCAAGTACTGCCATTGTCTGCCAAACTTAGTGACACTGAAAGACACAGCAAAACAGCTAAGCACAAGAAAGCCAAAGAGCTATTCACTACTCAAAGACAAGCCACAATACTGTTTGAAAAAGTGAGTGATGACATGAGGGAGACTGAAGGAAATGTATCATTATTCATTGCAGAGCACAGTTCGTTACGTGTTGTTGATCATCTCAGTGAGCTGTGCAAAGCACGATTTGGAGAAAGTAAAGGATGCAAAAACTTAAGATTAAATAAATCGAAGTGTAGTGCAGTTGTGTGTAATGTGATTGCCCACACTTTAAGAGCGACATGAAAAGTGATATAGGTAATCAGAAGTATAGCCTCTTAATTGATGAGAATAATGACATTACAGTAACAAAACTGTTAGGTATAGCTCTCTGCTTATATTCTGAAAGTAAGAAGATTGTAGTGACTTTCTTTGACCTTATTGAACTGACTGACTGTGATGCTGTTGGGATATGTGATGCCATAAGGAAATCCTTGAAGAATAATGGGTTAAAGTTACAAAACCTCATTGCAATTGGCACTGACAATGCTTCTGTGATGACAGGTGTCAACAGTGGAGTATATGCTAAACTCAAGTCAGAAGTTCCTCATCTGATCCTGATGGAGTGTGTGTGCCATTCCCTACAGCTGGCTGTCTCTCAAGCTACAGCAGAATGTCTTCCAAGGAACCTAGATTTTATGGTCAGAGAAACATATAACTGGTTTTCTCACTCTGCCATTCGCCAGGCAAAGTACAAGGAGATCTTTTCTTTAATAAATAATGGTCAAGCTCCATTGAAATTAATACAGATAAGTCAGACTAGATGGCTGTTAGTTGAATCAGCAATTGTTAGAATACTGCAGTAGTGGGTTGAACTTAAGACTCACTTTGACATGCCAAGACATGGTGAAAGGTGTTATACAGCTCAGATCCCCTATGAATTGTTTAGTGGCAAGAGAAACTATGCCTTCCTGATATTCCTGACGCATAAACTTGGAGAAGTTCAGCGTGTAAATAAGAAATTTGAAGCAAAGGTACAAGATCCAACCAAACTGCTAAGTGACCTTACTCATCTTATTGACTCCATAAGTTCTAAGGTCCTCATCCCAGGCAGAAAACTAAAGGAAGGAGATTCAGTAGAGAATTACTTGGACCCACGTCCCAATTTGGAGTACGAATTTGAAAATGAGATGGCACAATGTAAATTTACTGATGAAAAGAACATTTGTGAAAGATGCATTCGGTTTGTAGTGGAGCTGGTGAAACAACATCAACAACGTTTGCCAGTTAATGTCCAAGTGTTCCAGTCGATGTCATTACTGAGTGCAAGTGGATGCCTGCATCCCGTAAAGCCTGGAATACTGAACTTAGCAAAGATGTTTACTGATGATGAAGAAATTTTCACACGAATTAATTTCCAGTGGAGAAAGCTTCATCATGTACTGTGGATAGAGAACACTGACACCCTAGCACTCTGGGCTGAATAGCCTCATATAGGGATGCAACAGGAGAAAATCCTTTCAGTGAAATATGAGCTGGCTTTGACTGTGCTGACACTGCCTCACTCTAATGCTGATGAAGAGCACATCTTTAGTCATATGAACATCGTAAAGTCAAAGCTTCGAAACAGACTGAGTACCAAAATCTTAAATGCAATACTATCAAGTATGGACTAAGAAGAAATGGAAAGCGTTGTTATAATTATATACTGCCCAAAGTAATACTGAAAAGCATTGGGTCATTGAAGGCATACGAATCATCAAAACCACAACTAGGAAGCTCACATGATAGACCTCCAACACAACTCCAGGACACCGAGGACAAAGAGGTTGCAGACTGGGAATTGGCAGAACTGGAAGAATGGTGAGTGTTTTAGTAAAGCAGCCAGTCTTGCTTGTTATTATTTAATATTACATGTGGAAGAGGAGATACAGTTTGAGGTGCAGTTTTAGCGCTTTTTCAGCGCATTTTGGGGGTCAGTCTAGTGCCATCTGAAATTTTTAGTTGGCAACTCTGATTGTGTCTAGTGCTTTCTTCTGCTCTCTTGATGTGTTCGCTCATTACTGACTTTACTATGCCTCCCAAGCGTGTTAGTGATAGTTCTAATGGCAGTGCCCTAAGAAAAGCCATCACTATGGAAATTAAAATTGAAGTGGCAAACCGTGCTGAAAAGGGAGAATCCCCTACAAATATTGGACGCAATCTAAGATTACCCTGTATGACCGTCGCCACAATCATCAAAGACGAAGGTCGCATCCGTGACCAAGTCTCTCCCTTCCTACGCAAGCACACCACGAGTGCAGTATAAGTAAGCAATACCTACAGTTTTGTTGTAGTGTAATATTTTTATCTTTATAAGTGCGTGTTATTATCTTACAATGAGAAATTATTTTGTTGTAGTGTAATATTTTTATGTTTATAAGTGTGCTTTATTATCTTAAAATGACAACTTATTTTGTTGTAGTGTAATATTTTTATGTTTATAAGTGTTTTCTTATCTTACAGTGAGAACTTATTTTGCTGTAGTGTAATATTTTAGTTTATAAGTGTGTTTTATTATCTTACAATGAGAACTTATTTTGTTGTAGTGTAATATTTTTATGATTATGTGTGTTTTGTTATCTTACAATGAGAACTTATTTTGTTGTAGAGAATTATTTTTATGTTTATAAGTGTAGTTTTATTATCTTACAATGAAAACTTATAGTTCAGTATTTTTTTTCTATGGATAATGTACTGTACTGTATGTTCTTTTGCCTCTCCAGACTCACCTGCCCCTGTCTCCACAGCAGCTGCCTCCCCAGCTTCCTCCTAATAAGCTAGTCTCTCCCTCCATATGGAAGCAAATTACATGAGTAAAACAGTACAGTACCTACAGTTTTGTACTCTACAGTATTATTGTAGTGTAATACAGTACAGATATTTATATGAATATAAGTGTAGTTTTATCATACAGTGCCTGTATCTTACAATGTTAATTTTAAAAGTTTTTCTATGATAGATTGAGAATTTAGATCATTTTTCTATATTTCAAATGATTTACTGTATTTTTAACATAGGTTGGGGTACCTAGTTTCGAATCAAGGTGAATTCTGACTTACGTCAAAATCCGGTTTAAGTCAGCTGTCATGAACGGAATCCTGATGCTATACGAGGACCCCCTGTACATGCATAAACAGTACTGTACCACATAAAACATAATGTTTACAGTATTAATGAATTTTAGTAAAGTAATAAAATTGTATTAATACAGTACAGACACTCCACTTCTAACGAACCACTGAGTTAACACCATTCAAAGACACGAACAAAAACCTACCCATTATCTTCCCATGCATTGATGTATGTATTGCTGTACTGTACTGTATTGTTACATTATGATTACTGTATTAATATTTATTAATATTGCTTACTTTGTTTTATGAAGTAGATAAGTGTCTTCAGTCTAAGTACTGTGCATATGTTTGTACTGTACAGTACTTCTTCTACCTAAACACATATTACGAACAATTCTACTTATGAACAAACTTCTGGAACCTAACTTGTTTGTAAGTAGAGGAGTGTCTATATATATGAGGAGACTCCCCTACTTACGAACGAGTTAGGTTCCAGAAGTTCGTTCATAAGTAGAATTGTTTGTAAGTTGTGTTTAGGTAAAAAAAAAAGTACCTTACAGTACATACACATGCAGTACTGTTCAGTACTTACACTTGAGACAATAAAACAAAGTATACAGTATTAATAAGTTCTAATACAGTCATAATTATGTAATAATACAGTACAGTACAGCATACATGGGTAGATAATAGGTAGGTTTTTGTTCGTATCTGTGAATGTTTGGAACTCGACTGTTTGTACGTGGGGGAGCTTCTGTACTTAAAAGTAGCATGTTAGGAAAATAACCATGAAAAAGCTATTAAAAATACAAACACAAAACTAGAAAAGATTTCAAAGGCAAATTAACCAGCATCAATCATCATGGCTTTCCTTTGATGTCAATATCAAAGACTCATTTACCGTCTTGAGTATTACAGATAATAATAAATACACTAGAGATCCCCAACTGTAATCAGTTTTATGTCATGTACTCCCTTTTCTACTAAGGGCTAGGATGGTGATTTCTTGCAAAGGACTTTAGTTTTGACAAATGTGATCGTTACTCTGAATTCATGCCCTTCCTGACCTCATACCGTGGTGGGCAGCAAACCCTCGACCTGACGAATCAAAGTCGCAAGCGTTACCATTATACAGTGGCAGGCCGTGAACTCTCTACCTGATGAATCAAAGTCGCGAGCATTACTACTACACCATCGCGGGCCGCGAACCTTCGACCTGATAAATTAATGTTGACAGTGTTACCACTATGGCTAGGTGGCCACACGAGATCCCCAACAATCCACTTTTAATATAGCTGGAATGCGACATATATGAGAGTACATCAAGCAGTATGCCAGGGTGTGATCTACACAGTCACTGTTGAAGATAATATGAGTCCTACCGATATGATCAACTTGATATCACATATGCCAGCTTCTCTCTGCCCACTTTTTCTGAATGCAGTTCCTGTATCTGAAGACAACACAATTATTTCTGTATCCCTAGTCCAGCCAATCGATTTTAAAATGTCGCTTAACCAAGTCTTCAAGCTCATGTCTCAGTCCTTCTGTATTCGTAACAGTCTGGATTACTAGCTTCTCATGGACAACTTGCCTAAGGCCTTTCAAAAGTGTTCTTATGCCGTCAATAGATAATTCACTAAAGAGCAACTGCAGACGATAACATCCGTCTCTGAAACCATTCAAAAGCAAAATTTTAAATTAATAATTATATGAAGAGAAATATTATAATAAATTATTCACTATGAATTACTTATTACTTTTCAAACATGATACAATACATGCTGCAACAAGGGATATGACCACAAATGTAACAGAAGAACCAAGGGCAACTGAGCTTTGCCATATCTTACAGTCTGCTCCTCTCTATTCAGTAGTTTTGTAGCAACAAGAAAAAAGTATGGCAGGGATGGAGGGAAGGCCTTCTAAATCTTGCTTTTGTAAAAGACTCATTCAGGGATTATAGTCTTCAGTGCTTCAATACTTAATACTAGCCTGGAGATGTACTTCAACATTTTAAGCAGGGTAGTTTTGTTATAAAAGGTCAGTGGGAATACACAAGGTCCATGTCTGACTAAAGCTTCACTTAGAATTATTGATGAATATGTTACATACGAAGAACAAGTGGAAGAATTTCCTAGGGTGCTACTTTTGAGTGTGGTCTACCTCAAAATCTGTAGTCAGTTGTACCCTAACCTGATCTAACCAAAATAATCTAACCTAACCTGGTTAGATTAGAATAGTTTAGGTAAAGGTGCAGAAGACAACAGATAGATAGATAGACGACACGATAAAATTTAATACCTTTTCTAGTCCCTTGGTAACTCGGGTTGACAGCTTAATCATTTGTCCCTTGGTGTTGTCCACATTGGGTTCATTTACTAGTGTCATACTACACAAGCCAAAAGAACCATTAACTTAGGGACAGGATATCAGTCTCATGCTTCCTTATCTCTTTTAGTTTCTTTCCATGATACAAAAGCAATAAGAGTGGAATTTTTTCTCTAACACCACTAGCAATACCAAAAGGTATTGCATTTTTCATTTTAATTAGATCAGCACATATTAGTATATAAAATCTTTAAACATTGCAGTATATAACAATTTCAGTCCCTAAGAACAATCTTTTACTGTTAGATGTTTATCTATCTGGAGCTGCCAGGACGGAGGGGGAGAGGTAGGCCAAAGAGGAGGTGTTTGGATGGGATGGGAGTGGACATGAGGGTGTGGTGTGACACAGGAGGATGCAGGGGCTAGGGTGATATGGAGATGACTGATCTGCTGTGGCAACCACTGATGGGAGAAGCCAAAAGATTTGATGATTTCTGGGGAATAAGGAGCTTGGATGTTAAAACCTCATTGTAGCTTTCACTATGAAGCAGAGCATTAAGATGGTACAGACCTCTAGTATCATAAACACTAGTAAGCTGCATCAATATATTTTTGCACTGGAATGGATATGACTATGATCGGTTTTACATCACGGATTCCCTTTTCTACTAAGGGCTAGGACAGTGCCTACTTAACAAAGACTATGGTTTTGGCATATGTGGTGGTTACCCTGAGCAAATGCCCTTTCTAACCTTTGACTGTGGCAAGTCACAAACCCTTGACCTGACAAAACAAAGTCTCGAGCATTACCACTCGGCCACAGTGGCTACATAAGAAAGGATATGAATATAAAGTATATCTAAATTTAAAAAAAATATCATATTAATCAAGCAGTCCATCTAGATTAAAATATACGTATGGTACTGCACCAGATCAGAGCCAGCTAAGTTTATGCATGTCACACATAACTAAGGATAAGAAGAATCTAATCATATGCCTCTTATTTTAGATAACATCAAAGTTTCCACATTAGGCCAATAATTCATCCACTGCTTTATAAGCTGCCCAGCCTGAATAAAGAGAAGATTATCATGGTGTACTGGGGGCCACTCAGTCAACTTTAATTCTTTGGTAGCTGAAACAACCACAACCTATTACTGAACTGAAAGGATGGAGAGCAATGCTATATTGACCCTGGACATCATTGTCGATGGTAAGAGTTAGCAACTTTATGTTTCTGCTGCTTTTAAAAATTTCTGTTTCATTTTACTCAATTCTGGGGACCACAGTAGCTTAGCGGTGTGCAAGTTTGACTCTGGAGCTGATAAACCTGCGAAAGGGACCACTGCTGGACACTAGGAAGGGAATCCAGCCTAAATTTTCCAGCCACACTTTCTCGAGGATCAACTGTCAGCCTGATCCCACTGACAGGCTAAAAAATGTTATCAGGGAGTGGAAACTATGTAACTTTAAATGGCAAACATTACCCAATACAAAAAATACTGGCTGGATTACCTGTTTTGCCATTATTAGTGAAAAGAAATTTTTTTTTTTTTTATGTACTGGTGGTGAGAAAATTAATGTATCGTTAATTGTTAATAAGTCTACGACTGAACTCTCCTGCCATGCTTGCTATGCAGCACATTCAAACTCATCTGTGTAGTTTCCCTGATACAGTGGGATGTTATACTGTCTAAGATAACAGCCAACAAAGACTTGTAACCTCAATGCTCCCTGGAAAAACTAGGTCTTAGTAATACAGTACTTTGAGATCATGAATCACTCTTTACAACTGCAGTCTATATCACAGAAATATACTGATAAGAACATTAAAAGTCCTTGAATAGAGCTTGTGCAGTTACAATTTTGGACTTTCTTAGTTTCTGAACTTGGCAAGTGGACCATAAAGTAAAAAATAAATCATATGATGGTTGGCATAATACATTAAAGAGATCTAAACAAGAAAACAAGCAATGAAAGCATGGGTTTATTCAGCAACTAAAAAGTACTTGGCTAAAAAGGGGGAAAAAAAAAAGTTCATGTCATTAGTCAGACCTAAGAATGCATGCTCTTTCTGCCCTGAATTATGAAAACATCAACACTGCTGTGGAACTGGGGGGTGTAAATGACCCAAAACACTTTCAGTGCCTCCGCCCACCTTATTCAAAGGATTCACTTGTATTAGAAACACCTTAATCGGAGATCTTTCAAAATATACCGCACAATACTATATGCCAAATGCAATTCGAGATCATTTACTCTGAGAGAATTTATAAGCATCATTATTTAAATATGGAATGAACAGTATTACTACAATGCAGAGTACAGACACTCCCCAGCTTATGAATGAGTGACGTTCCAGAAGTCTGTTCATAAATAGAATTGTTCATAGGTTGTGTTTAGGTAAAATATAAAAAAGTCCTGTACTGTACATACATATTCAGTACTGTACAATGATTAAGCAAAAGATACTTAACTACTACATAAAACATAAAGTATGAAATATTAATGAATTTTAATACAGAAATAAAAATGTAATAATAAAGTACAGCACAGTAGTACATACATTAATACATGGGTAGATAATTGGTAGGTTTTTGTTGGTATCTGTGAATGTTCGTAACTGGATTGTTCGAAAGTAGGGGACCTTCTGTGATACAAAAAGCAGAAGCAACTTACCGACCATTGATTTTACTAAGTAATTGCTGTGCCCATTCTACTTGATCATCTTTAACTCCTATGAGAGTAATTTCAAGAAAAGATCGGAATGATAGTTCACAGACTTCATCTACTGAGCATGTAAATGGTATACCAATAGTAATTCGCAATTTACGAACACTCTTGAAAATTCTAGATAAACTGCACTTAAAACAAGCAATTGCACTGACAGAACCCAGTCTAATTCGAATGGTTTTGAGGTGGTACGAATAACTTAATCCATCTTCCTCACCAAGACTTCCGGTGAAATTTGTTAAATGGCCCCATGGATACAAACTACGGATAAATATCCCAGATGTTTGATCTGTTTCGTATTCATTGTGATGCCAGAAATGTAGCTCCACTTTGACAGGTGTGAGTCTGTTTTTCTGTTTCTCCTTTTTCTTAGCATTCTGAATTTTAGACATCACTAACTGGAGATTTCTTATTTTATGAGGATTGACATCAATTGGTATATCTATTTTAAGAGTTTCTAAGTTGACTTTCAAGGCAAGATACAACTCAAGAGCTGGTACAACGTGCACTGTGTCTAACTGCCAGTCCATGCGAGGTAGCATGCCAGTACTTATTCTACATCCAACTTCTACATTTCTCAGCGTTTCCAGGTAAAAGTTCCACCAGAATTGGTAATTGGCATATCCAATATTGGCTTCCCTTAGAAAGCAAAAAATGTAATCTACGTAGTCACTACTTAAAGACTTGTTGATGGCGAGATGCCCTCCTAAAAATGTAATAACTTCTTGATATCTGCGCCATTCACTACGAGAGCGTACACTTTGGTTGATATTCTCAAAAGTTAGGTTGCCTTTAATCAGAGCATTTCCTAAATAAGCTGCTGAGAGATACTCCATTTGCGTTCTGTGCAGGAAAGCAAATATCTTCTCTGAGGAGTCACTATTTAGATTTGTTTCACAGCATAAATATGCTGAGAGTAACTCCATGACATCGATCAGTTTCTTGCTACACTCACTTTTCAGTGTGCTGAATTCTCTTTGCGTCAAACATATCAAATTCCCTTCAACAAGCAACACCCAGGCTTGCTGACCAAGACACAAGAAAAGATCATTCAGGACACCGTCGAGCTTGTCATGTTCTCTGTAGTTTATGCGCTCTTTCAATCTCTTCTGGCAAAGACCAAATATTTCTTGGTACAGACGGGTGGCCGTGGTGACATTATTTATAATGGTGGGATCTTCATGCCAGAGGTATATTAATAAAGCAGTCGTCAAAGGTAACTTTAAATGGTCTTCCAGGACGCTGCCGCGACCATCGAGGTAGTCCTGAAAGGCAGAGATTTCTTTCTGGCATTTCTGCTCGTCTGGCACTATTGCTCTGAACACCTTCTCTGAGAATTTCTTCAAGCTCTCATCGTCAAAGCCACAAATTTCAATTGACAGATTATCGACTCTGTATTTTCTGGCAGCTAACAAAGCATCACTGAGGTACGAGTTGCGCATTGTCATAATCACACGTTTATCACCAAACTTACATAAAATATCATTGATGAGTTCAAAAGAAGACCCCCCCTTCCATTCATCGTAGCCATCGATTACAAATAGTACATCCATATCTTGTAGAGTAGGAATTATATCATCGGATTTAAAATCTTGGCAGGTGTCCTTTAAGCATTCTTCTCTAAGAAATTCTCTTAAACTTTTGGATTTTACTCTTCTTACTTCAACAAATATCAACAAGTTGATATCTTCTAGAGAAACAATGTTTTGCTTTTTTTCACACCACTGGTGAAGAATGAAATGACTCAGAGAAGTCTTACCACATCCAGCGTTTCCATAAAGGAAAAGGGCTGGTGGAATTTTTTCCTCGCCTTTGATTCTTGTTGTTATAGTAAGCAGGTCGGTGATGTTAATTTCACTCCTCTTATCTTCTATTTTGAGTGGCGTGAAAATTTTATCTATTAGGTATTTGCTCAAAGTATTTTCCTTTTTTGCCTCCGAGAGCCAGGTACACGGATTGAGTATCTGCAGGCTACCGTAAGACTGATAGAGTTCTTTCCTTCCATCAGTAATCATCTTGAAATTCAAAGTTTCTCTGAAGTTTCTGACATCTTCTAAGTAAGATTCTAAGTCATTCTGACACATTTTAGCTTCTCTTATACTATTTAAGCAGTCCTTAACGTCTTTTATGTTATTTGAGAAGTCTTTCCCTAAAGTCTTGCCTACATCTTTGTATATTTCTTTTAGTATTTTGCCAAGCTTGCCAATTTCCAAGTCCAGTTCATCAGCGCAGATACCGTAGTGGTGGCACACATTATTTCTGAGTTTTCTCAAAACATTTATATTCACTTTGCAAGAGTCACTTAATTTACTATAAATGTCCGGAAAAGCTTCGGTTATTATAGTGCCTGCAAACGATATATCAATATCAATGGATTTAATCTGAACATCCAAGTGAGGGCTATGAAGTTTCGTAACCTTGTCTTTAATCTTACGTTTGCTCCATCCTTGCACCGTTTCTAGATATACACTTAAAAGCATGGCTCCATCTTCACATTCAGCCGACTTATGAATAAACATCTCTTTGGTAACGTGGCACAAGACATTTTTTCCAATAAAATTGACACATTTGTTAAATTTACTGTAATTGAAGTCGTGCTCATTAAAGGCTTCAGGCATTTTTCTAACAGGAGGTCTTAAAGGCTCCATCGTTTTAGAGCATTTGGTTGTTGGCTTTATGGAAGATAACCACTTTTCTCCATTGGCTTAAAACTCTGGAGGGATGAAAATGAACAAAGGTAATAAGTGAGGATTGAAGATATTCCTAGAAAAATGTAAAAAGAAATATATTGTACATATATAAAGCTATTGCAGTGCTTTTGTAAATTCACAGTATACAGTACTGTACACAAGAATACAGTACATAAAAAAATTATTCTGTTTATCTCTTAAGAGTCCCATCAAGACTAACAAACAAACAAACATTTATTCCATTATACAACTGCTATTCTGTTACGAAGCTAAGAATACACTTATAATTAAACACATAACTGAGCAAATAAGTAAGAGGGTAATACAGACTTAGTGAAAAAAACACAGCTCTCCTAGAAAATTAAGATTACATTGAGTTAACAGATGTAAGTACAATTACCAATAAACAATGAATAATCAGATAATAGAGTAAAGCTTATACATCATAGTAATAAAATAATAACAATAAAAGTAATAATAATAATAATAATAATAATAATAATAACTGAAAGTAAACAATAATAATTCAAATTAGCATAGAAGCTTAATACACTTACAAGTGAAAAATAGCATACTTAAAGAATCTTCCTTTCCAGTGGAAAAGTACAGACACTTCCCAACTTACAAACGAGTTAAGTTCTGAACTGTAGTTTGTAAGTAGATTTGTTCGTAAGTTGACAGTTGGTATGTTCAGGGTAGAAGAGAGAGAGAGAGAGAGAGAGAGAGAGAGAGAGAGAGAGAGAGAGAGAGAGAGAGAGAGAGAGAGAGAGAGAGAGAGAGAGAGAGAGAGAGAGAGAGAGAGAGAGAGAGAGAGAGAGAGAGAGAGAGAGAGAGAGAGAGAGAGAGAGAGAGAGAGAGAGAGAGAGAGAGAGAGAGAGAGAGAGAGAGAGAGAGAGTCTTCTTTTCTGATCAACTACAACCCTTGCGCTACAGTTAAATATACTGTGTGTGTGTGTGTGTATGTGTGTACTTACCTAAATGTAATTACCTAATTGTGTTTACGGGAAAAAGCCCAAAGCTCGTATCTTCCCGTCTCCTGATCGGTTCCATTTTATACTTAGTGATACTTATCATACCTGTCCTTAAAACTATGGATTGAGATAGCATTAACGACCTCTCGCTTAGCCAATTCCAATTATCAACTACTCTTACACTGAAAAAGTATTTTCTTACATCCTGCAAAGAACTTTTCTTAAGAAGCTTCAAACTATGACCTCTAGTTCTAGAGCCTGCCATATCAAAATATCGATTCCTATCCACTCAATCATAACCATGAAGGAATTTAAAGACTGTCACCATATCCCCCCTCAATCTTCTAGCTTCGAGTGATGGTAAGTCTAATTCCCTCAGCCTCTCATCATTACTGAGATTGCGTATTTCTGGCACCAGTTCTGTGGCATGTCTATGAACTTTTTCAAGCTTAGCTATGTGCTTTTTCAAGTGCGGATTCCAAAAGGGGGGTGCATATTCGTGTGTGTGTGTGCAGATTCCAAACGGGGGCTGTGTGTGTGTACGAAGTCAATACACAATGGAATAAAAAAACAATAAAAATACATGTAGCTTGACTTACAACAATCCGACTTTTTTAACAGCAAAAAACATATTGAAAGGAAGCATAAAATAAAGACGGTCTTGATCCAGTGTGCAGAAGCAATCACATCTAGAGTTGCCTACACACCACACTTAATCTTACAAAGTAGCCAATTTATTCTACAGCAAATAAATCCACTTATAACTTATTATATTCCCAAATGAAAGAAGAGATAGTTTCTTAAACAGGTACTGTGTGGAGATCTGTAGCTTCCAGATTGTTTGGTGCAGTGACTGCTTCTTTCCTTCCACCTCCAGGCTCTGGAGCTCTCTTTCCCCTTCTGTCTTATTTCAGTCTTAAAACCTTTCTTCTTTCAAACCGCTGTCACCATCTCAGGGCCTAATCTTACCATGTTTCTTGGTTTTCATTACTTTGATTATTCTTTTAGCCTGTCCTGTCTCTATTATTCATCATTCTATTATTTCTTCCATTTCCTTAAGATACTTTTTCCTCATCTCATGTATTCTTGGAGCAAAGCCCGATGAGGGTAGATTTTTTTTACCGTTACGCTCAATAAAAGAAAAATCAGTTTCCTCAACAAGGCTTTAATTTCTGTGTGCGACCTCGCTACTTTGTAAATTTGGATATTTCATAGCCAATGAGTGACTCATCTGAGGGTGCAAATGTTATTTTTCAGGGAGGAAGATCCTGCCTCAGGCTAACAGGGTCACTTTTTATCCTTGTTTTGTAAATAGGATGATTAATACAACTAGAATAAAGTCTTTATATTATGGGGAAAGGGTTTGAACTCATAAGGATTTGCAGATTAAAAAAATATTAAAATATTTTGGTAGTTTCTGAAGTGTGCAGCTTCTCCCCTCCAAAATTTGCTGCAATGCCATGCTTTGTACTCCTAACAAAACCCCCTGTTTCCTAGATCTGTGGTTCTCAAAAGTAGATGCTCCGAGGGGCCAATTCTTACGCACATAGGAAGACCCTGATGGGAATTTTGGAGCATTCTTTATTTATTTTAATAGTTTTAAATGTTTTTAGTTATTCATTAATACTATCAGCATTACAATAAAATCTCAAAGTTGAGTTCTGTTACTGGGAACAATTAGAGAGCAGCTTTGTATACCCCTATTTACCTAGTTATAACGAATTGCATTTATGGGTTATAGCACTTAGTTCTTAACGCCTAGTCTCCTGGTCGGTTTTATATAGTTTTACTCAATGACACTTATCTATCCTTAAAACTATAAATGCGATTAGCACTTACCATTTCCCCACTTGGCTGTTGCCAGTTACCATTTACTCATACGTGAAAGAAGTAATTCCTTACATCCTGCAAAGATGGTGACTTATGTACATTCGAACTATGACCTCTAGTTTTATGTTCTATAATGAACGCTTATCATACAGCTATAGATCACTTCTCTTTCGTGCGACAAGCTACGACTAAACTAAGTTATAATGATGCAATATTAAAATAAAATAAAACAGACCCCCATACGGTACACGGACTGAGTATTCACACTGAGAGAGCTTGCTTTGGTGATAATTTAAGGCTTCAGAGTTACTCTCTCTTAAGTACAAGAAATTGACAGTGCAGTCACATACTGTTAAAAAAAAAAAAAAAAGAGAGAGATGCTGGTTAGAAGATAGGGAATCACCTCCCCACCAGTTGCAGGTATAAGACAAGCCCTCCCTTCCAAAGCCGAGCCATGAAGTACTGCACAGTTGGGATATTTGATATGATGATTAAACTTGTAGTTTTTGGAAGTTTTCTAATAAGAGTAATTTAATATATCAGCATCTCAATATTAGTTGTAGCAAGCCTGTCAGTATCAACAGAAAATATTGTAAAGCTGCTTGACATACAGCCTTAAAATAGAGAAATAACTCATCTAAACTCCAGAGAAGCCCAAACCAAAAGAACTCTAGCACCTTGAGGTCATAAGGATATCAAAACGTAATAACATTCCACGAGACTGGAACAAGACGTGTATTGTGCAATTGAACATGTCCAGACTTACTAGAAATGCAGGAACTTGTAACTCCTGAAATATTACATTTCTAGCACACACACACACACTGACATTTACACACACAAAATGTCCTCTATAATGGATTTTTGTAATGTTTGTCAAATTGCATGACCCCTTCGAGGTATTATTTACAAGTTCCCACTGACATTTTGGCCGAATTTTGTTTGTTACCCTGAACTTCAAGACCGTACATTGTTATGCTGAACACGTATTTGCATGACTGCAGACTGAACGTAAGTCTGAACTTATTTGTGCACACAAAGTTGACCCTATGGTTAAGCAATTCACATTTTTATTATAGCTATTATATATTTGCAATAATTGTTTAGCTAAAATTCTGTGTGTGGTTACCTAATTGATTACCTAATTGTGTTTACGGGAAAGAGCCCAAAGCTCGTATCTTCCCGTCTCCAGATCGGTTCCATTTTGTACTTAGTGATACTTATCATACCTGTCCTTAAAACTATGGATTGAGATACCATTAACTACCTCCTCGCTTAGCCAATTCCAATTATCAACTACTCTTACACTGAAAAAGTATTTCCTTACATCCTGCAAAGAAGTTTTCTTACGAAGCTTCAAACTATGACCTCTAGTTCTAGAGCCAGCCATATCAAAATATCGATCCCTATCCACTCTATCATAACCATGAAAGAATTTAAAGACTGTCACCATATCCCCCCTCACTCTTCTAGCTTCGAGTGATGGTAAGTCTAATTCCCTCAGCCTCTCATCGTAACTGAGATTGCGTATTTCTGGCACCAGTTTCGTGGCATGTCTTTGAACTTTTTCAAGCTTAGCTATGTGCTTTTTCAAGTGCGGATTGCAAAAGGGGGCTGCATATTCGAGTTTTGGCCTCACATAGGTTACATAAATATTTATGAACATTTCCTTGTCCATGTGCCCGAAGGCTACCCTTACATTTGATAGGAATGCATATGCTGCCCTTACTATGCCATTTATATGTATTTCTGGAGACAAATCTGCCAGTATGTTTACTCCTAGATCTCTCTCATTTTCTGTCTCTTGAAGTTGTACTCCAGCCACCGAGTAGTCAAGCTTGGGCCTTCTTGCACTTGTACCCATTCTCATTACCTTACATTTTGAAGTATTGAATTTCATTAGCCACTTTTCTGACCACTCATGCAGATTATTTAGATCCTCCTGAAGTTCTCTACCATTGTTCTCGTTTTTACTTTCTTCACAATCTTTGCATCATCTGCAAACATATTCATGAATGAATTTACAGACTCTGGTAGGTCATTTACATATACAAGGAACAAAAGTGGCCCTAAAACTTAACCCTGTGGAACTCCACTACTAACTCTTCTCCATTCAGACACTGAGACTTGTACCCATTCTCATCACCTTACATTTTGTAATATTGAATTTCATTATTCACACTTTTGACCACTCATGTAGACTAATAAGGTCATCTCTACCAATATTTTTGTCTCTTGCTTTTCTTCCCATTCTTTGCATCATGTGCATACATATTTCAGAATGAATTTACAGACTGGTAGGTCATTTATGTATTCAAGGTACAAAAGTGGCCTTAAAATGAACACTATGGAACACCATTACTAACCCTTCTCCATTCAGACACTGTCTTACTCTAACCCTCTGTTGTCTTTCTTCTAAGTAAGTTTATATCCATTCCAAGACATTTCCACCCATTCTTACCATTACTGGAAGCTTCTTAATTAGTCACCAATGTGGGACCGTATCAAATACCTTTTGAAAATCTAGGAATATACAATATGCCCGGCCCTCTCTTTCCTGTAAGATCCGGCTTACCTCATCATAAAATTCTAACAAGTTTGTTACTGTTGATCTACCTCCATTGAAGCCATGTTGTCTAACTGACAAAATGTTGAAGGATTCTAAGTGAAGAGAGATGGGTTTCTTAGAAGTTTTTCCATAACTTTTCAGACTATGCTGGTCAAGGAAACAGGCCTATAGTTTAGTGCTGTATCCCCCTTTCCTTTGTGAAGATAAGTACCACGTTCGCTTGTTTCCAGCATTTTGGAATCTCCCCAAACTCCAGCGACTCTTCAAATATTCAGATATGATGCGTAGGGCCACTGATATTGGTTCAGCATAGTTCTTAAGTATATAAGGGGATAGAACATCAGGACCTATAGATTTATGTGTATGTGTCCGCAATTGGAATATGCAGCATCCTTTTGGAATATACACTTGAAAAAAACTCTAAATAAACTGGAAAAAGTTCAAGTATACGTTAAAAAACTGCTGACCGAGATACGCTATCTCGGCTATGATGAGAGGCTGAGAAAATCAGACTTACCATCACTTGAAGCTAGAATGAAGTAAGGGGAATATTGTGATGGTTTGTAAATTCTTTCATGGTTTTGACAGACTGCACAGGGAGCTATATTTTGATATGGCTGGCTCTAGAATTAGAGGCCATATTTTGAAGCTTCGTAAGAAACTTTCTAAGCAGGATGTAAGGGAGTATATTTTTAGTGTAAGAATAGTTGATGACTGGAATTCACCAAGCGAGCAAGTAGTCAGTGCTAGCTCCAATCATAGTTTTAAGGAAAAATATGATAAGTATCAGTGAATATAATAATGGAAGTGATCTGGTGGTGGGGAGTTATGTGCATTGGACTCTTTTCCGAAAGAACAAGTAGGTGAGCACGTACTCCCGGGAGATAAGATGGGATCCACAAACACACTCCCAAGGGACGTCTGGTGTTATCGGGACGTGTTGCACACGGCACAGATGCTTGTCATCTGCTGGGCACTTGATTTGCAATCAATAAAATGTATAATTATACACTTATTTTGTCAAATTACATCGATAATATACATTAATTAGCCAAAGACTAATGTTTAACAGAAAATGGAAATAAAAACAGATCGGTCCCTGTCCAAGGCCGAGAGTAAATGCTGTTTACTGGGAGGTATATGTTGTGTCTTGGCACCACGGAGGGGTAGGGATATGCCAATGCTGACGCTCTGAGGAGCATCTTGGATGGATATCGGAACTGAAACCCGGCATCCTTTACCTTTTATATCCTAAACGTATCTTTATATATATATATATATATATATATATATATATATATATATATATATATATATATATATATATATATATATATATATATATATATATATATATATATATATATATATATATATATATATATATATATATATATATATATTTATATATATATATATATATATATGTAAGTATATTTCACCAGAAACAAATGAATATTCTGTATTTGTGAATGGTTGTGACTACGTATGGAAATTGAAAGAAATTTTGAGATCCTTAGTACATTGTTCTTTCAAGATTCCTCTGAAAAAAGTAACACATTTGAAAGTACATTGTACTAAGGATCTCGATATTTCTTTCAATTTATTTACATAGACATAATTATGGTACAGATAGGGATCGATATTTTGGTATGGCTGGCTCTAAAACTAGAGGTCATAGTTTGATGTTGCAAGAAAACTTCTTTGCAGGATATAAAGAAGTTCTTTTCTTAGTGTAAGAGTAGTTAATAAATGGAATTTGCTAGGCGAGGAGATTGTTAATGCTAACTCAGTCCACAGTTTTAAGGACAAGTCTGATAAGTATCACAAAGAACAAAATGGAACAGACCAAGAGACTGGAAGTTACGAGCGTGGGACTCTTTTCCGTAAGCACAATTAGGTAAATACACAATTAGGTAATTACACACACACAACGTTCAGTGACACACGAAACTGCTCCTCTTAAATTACTACTTGTGTTTTGAGTAACTAAGTGCTTAGTGGAAAACTTAAAAAAAAAAAAAATACCAAATATCCACCTGTCAACAGTACTGAGTTAAGTTGCCAAGTAGTACAGCTGTCTTATTTTCTTCATTTTTTTTTTTGCTTTTCTTTTAGCTTTCTCTTTTACTATTTTTTTTTTTCATTTTGTATATATATTGAGTTAAATGTAAAGTCTAATCCCGTGATAACATATCTTGGTTAGCAAGACAGTTTATCAGTTAGGAAGAATATATAGCAGAAACAGGTGGGTGCCACCTCAAACACAAATTCGAATTTTCCTTCAGGTTTGACTTTTGTTTTTCTTTTTCTTTTTATACTTAAATTACCATGGTCAAGTTTTTAAGTTAAGATGTGTGTTACCAGAAAAGAGATAAACTGAGTCACTAAATAGCACTTATATGGAGATATAAAAATTCTGTGTGAAGCTCAATTAAAAGTTTTTCTCTTTTTTTTTCCTCTTTCTCGTCTTCTTTCTATATTCTGTGAGAGGGAGAACATAAAAATGAGGCCATCTCTGTCCCAAACCTCTCCCACCCATGGGTCGGGAGAAGGGGTAGCCATCAGGGGACTCAAACAGAGAATCAAGAAGTTAGAGGAAATGGTTATAAGCCTTGATGATAAAATTCGGAATATGGATGGAGAAATGAAAGAGAATGAAACACTCAGATAACAAATAAGATCTTTGGAGGAAGCAAATAAAGCACAAGGGCAGGAGAGAAAGGAACTAGAAAAAAGAATAAAGAAGCTGGAAGGGGAAAAGAGTCAACTAGAATCTAGAATTTCTAAACAAGAAGATAAAAACAAACAGCTGAATGACAACCTAAAGGAATTAGATGTTAGTTCACTGCTCTCTTCTGAGAGAGACGAGATTGCTGCTTGGAATGTCCAGATTAAGGAAAACATTGAACAGTTCAGAAAAGAGTTCCAGGAGCTGAATATGGAAAATGATGCCATGAAAACTTCCTTTGCTGATGCACTAAAGGGGAATGTGGCAGTAAAAGAGGCTGTAAAGGTGGTGGCACTGGAAAACATACAAACAGTTGACTATAAAGAGACAGTAATCGAAAAAATGAAAGACGTTGTGATGGAAAGGGCAGACCCACTCATCAGACAGGCACTTGATAAGGAGAAGACAGTGGTAATCTCAGGCATAAGTGAATCCCAGGAGCCAACATGGCAGGGGAGACTTGAAGAAAATAAAGCTAGGGTTGTAGACCTGATAAGAAAGCTTGGAGTAGTATGTGGTCCTGAGGATATTGTAAACATACACCAACTAGGTAAATATTTGAGGGAAGGAAAGCCGAGACCAACAAAAGTAACCTTTGAGAGAGGGGAAACATGTAGGGAAATATTGTTGAGAAAAAAAGTCTAAAGGACCTTCAAGAATGCAAAGAAGTGTTCATTAGACGATACAGAACACAGGAAGAGATGGGAAAGATCAAAAACTTGTTGCAAGAGGCGAGAAGGTTAAATGATGAAAGAAATGAAGAAGAGAAGAAAAATTTTCGTTACAGAGTACTTCCAGACAAAGGGGAGATAAAGAAGATAATGACAGAAGATCAGGGGATGGGGCCTCATTAAGATTGTTATACACAAATGCTGATGGATTAGCTGGTAAGGCAGTAGAATTAAAAGATAGGATTCACAACAGTAAGGCAGATATAGTAGCAATTACAGAGACTAAGTTGAGTGAGGACATAAACAGTATCACAGTTTTTCCTAAGGGCTTCAGAATACTAAGGGTTGAAAGATCTGAGAGGACTGGTGGAGGGATAGCACTGCTCATAAGTGAGAGGATTCAAGTTGAAGAAATAAACTTGGCTATAGAAAGTGAGTTCAGGGAATTTCTTGTTGCTCGCATAAATACTGGGTCAAGGAGCATTATAATAACTGTTGTATACAACCCACCAAGGAACCAAAATAGGCTTGAAATTTATGAGGAAAGTCATATAGGTACTATTGAAGTCATAAACTCAGTTGTTAACATGGCACGGGAGAAAAAATGTAGGATTTTGATTATGGGAGACTTTAATCATAAAGAGATAGATTGGATAAATCTTGACCCACACAGTGGTGAGGACTCATTCGGGGCAAGATTCCTAGATTGCGTACAAGGGAATTTCCTACACCAACATGTAATGGAACCAACGAGGGCCAGGGGTGGGGATGAGCCATCACTACTTGATCTAGTATTCACCTATAATGTGTTGGATATTGAAAAAAATTGAGTATGAACCACCAATTGGAAAGAGTGACCACTGTGTGTTGTTGATGGAGTATATCAATGAAGATATTCTTCCTTAGAGTAGAGGCACTGAGGACATGAGGAGGAACTATCCAAAAGGAGATTACATCAAAGTGAATGACCTTTTGCAGTTATTGACTGGAGAACTTTATTTTACAACAAATCTGTACAAGAAATGTATGACATCTTTTGTGAGAAATATGCGAAGATAGTAGATTGCTGCATACCTTTCACCAAAGTAGGTGTAATTCATGTCAGAGAGAAATGGTTCGATAATGAGTGTGAAAGAGCTAAGGATTGGAGACACAAATGCTGGAAAAGGTATAGGAGGAGTGTGACAGAGTGTTTCGCTCAAAGTCACATGATATACATTTATTCAATTCTTTAAAATCTCCACAGATACGTACAGACTCCTTATCCGATTTCAACACAGTAACAATGGGGGCAGCCCACTCACTATGGTTAACAGGCTCAACTATATCATCTACAATCAGTTTATTTAAAGCATCTTCAACTAAAGGTTTATAGTGAATTGGAACTGATCTGTGTTTTCTGAATTTTGGAACTACATCACTCTTAACATGAATGTGAGCTGTAATATCTGAAATGGGTTTATTAGGATTAACTTCATAATCATTCAACAATTCTACCACAGAACCATTGACTTTAGAAATTTTAGAAAAATCATTAATACCAGACAAATAAATACCTATTTTTGGCATCAAATCTTTGCCACATAAGTTAGAATTATGATTCCCTACAACATAAAATGTCTGTTTCACTTGCAGAGAATTATAGTAAACATCCACTCCAACTTTACCCAAAACATTTATTTTGAGATCATCATAAGCATTTAACATTTTATTACAATCTACAATGGACAATCCCAAATTATGAACCCAATCTTTAGTCAAGGTACTCACAGCAGCACCTGTATCCACCTCAAAAGGTACAAACTTACCATTAACCAAAATATTCACTTCATCTTTACCAATAGCATTGACATTTTTTACTGACAACAGTCTTTCTTCATCAGTATCACTGGAAACTGCTACCTTGTCTACTGCTTTAACTTTTGTGACAGAGTGTTTCGCTCAATGTCAACAGAGGCTGTTAGATGCCTTATTAAATAAATTAGTAACATAACTGTTATTTTCTAACTAAAAAAATTAATTCCCTTTAACATAACTGTTATTTTCTAACTAATAAAATAATTCCCACTTCTTGACTTTCGCAGATTATGATTATTTGCAATTTGTATTTTAGCTTATAGCTAA
>JAXCGZ010008456.1:0-35093 GCA_037179515.1 Halocaridina rubra
ACTGAGGACATGAGGAGGAACTATCCGAAAGGAGATTACATCAAAATGAATGAGCTTTTTGCAGTTATTGACTGGAGAACCTTATTTACAACAAATCTGTACAAGAAATGTATGACATCTTTTGTGAGAAATATGGAAAGATAGTAGATTGCTGCATACCTGTCACCAAAGTAGGTGTAATTCATGCCAGAGAGAAATGGTTCGATAATGGGTGTAAAAGAGCTAAGGAGTGGAGAGACAAATGCTGGAAAAGGTATAGGAGGAGAAAAAACATAAATGCCTGGCAAACCTACAAAAGAGCAAGAAATGACTACCTAAGTAAAAGGAGAGAGGCAGAGAGAGATTATGAGAGGGACATCACCAGGAAGGCTAAAGAAAATCCAAGCTTTTCCACAGCTTTATCAGAGGAAAACTGAAGGTAAAAGAACAGGTTTTAAGGCTAAAGAGAGCGGATGGAAGCATCACTGAGACGGATGAAGAGATCTGCAAAGAATTGAACAAGGAGTTTCAGTCTGTATTTACAGTAGAAAATACCCCACCCCCTCAGATTGCAGTGATAGAAGCTCAAGGGCCGGTATTAGAGAACATCAACCTTACAGCCACAGAGGTATGCAAAGCGCTGATGGATTTAGATGTTCATAAAGCTACAGGTCCCGATGACATATCCCCTCATGTGCTTAAAAAATGCGCAAACACAATATCAGTGGCACTAAGTATCATATTTAAGGAGTCACTGGAGTCGGGGGAGATTCCAAGATGCTGGAAACAAGCAAATGTGATACCTATCTTCAAAAAGGGAAGGAGGGATACGGCTCTGAACTATAGACCAGTTTCCTTGACCAGCATAGTTTGCAAACTTATGGAGAAACTACTAAGGAAACATATCTCTCTTCACTTGGAATCCTTCAACTTTTTGTCAGTGAGGCAACATGGCTTCAGAGAAGGTAGATCAACAGTAACAAACTTATTAGAATTTTATGATGAGGTAAGCCAAATCTTACAGGAAAGAGAGGGCTGGGCAGATTGCATATTCCTAGACTTCCAGAAAGCGTTTGACACTGTTCCACATGGGAGACTTATTAGGAAGCTGCAATCAATGGCTAGAATAGGTGGAAATGTTTTGGAATGGATAAAAACTTACTTAGAAGGAAGGGAACAGAGGGTTAGAGTAAGACACTCAGTGTCTGAATGGAGAAGAGTTAGTAGTGGAGTTCCACAGGGTTCAGTTTTAGGGCCACTTTTGTTCTTTGTATATGTAAATGACCTACCAGAGTGTGTAAATTCATTCATGAATATGTTTGCAGATGATGCAAAGATTGTGAAGAAAGTAAAAAACGAGAACAATGGTAGAGAACTTCAGGAGGATCTAAATAATCTGCATGAGTGGTCAGAAAAGTGGCTAATGAAATTCAATGCTTCAAAATGTAAGGTAATGAGAATGGGTACAAGTGCAAGAAGGCCCAAGCTTGACTACTCGGTGGCTGGAGTACAACTTCAAGAGACAGAAAATGAGAGAGATCTAGGAGTAAACATACTGGCAGATTTGTCTCCAGATATACATATAAATGGCATAGTAAGGGCAGCATATGCATTCTTATCAAATGTAAGGGTAGCCTTCAGGCACATGGACAAGGAAATGTTCAGAAATATTTATGTAACCTATGTGAGGCCAAAACTGGAATATGCAGCCCCCTTTTGGAATCCGCACTTGAAAAAGCACATAGCTAAGCTTGAAAAAGTTCAAAGACATGCCACGAAACTGGTGCCAGAAATACGCAAGCTCAGTTATGATGAAAGGCTGAGGGAATTAGACTTACCATCACTCGAAGCTAGAAGAGTGAGGGGGGATATGGTGACAGTCTTTAAATTCCTTCATGGTTATGATAGAGTGGATAGGGATCGATATTTTGATATGGCTGGCTCTAGAACTAGAGGTCATAGTTTGAAGCTTCGTAAGAAAACTTCTTTGCAGGATGTAAGGAAATACTTTTTCAGTGTAAGAGTAGTTGATAATTGGAATTGGCAAAGCGAGGAGGTAGTTAATGCTATCTCAATCCATAGTTTTAAGGACAGGTATGATAAGTATCACTAAGTATAAAAATGGAACCGATCAGGAGACGGGAAGATACGAGCTTTGGGCTCTTTCCCGTAAACACAATTAGGTAATCAATTAGGTAATCACACACACACACACAAACCTTTATGAAGGACGGTACAAATCCTTATGAGTAAAGCTTTACCATATCTAAATAATGCTGTGTATCTGTATTTAGATTTTTGGCCATTTTTAATCAAAGCTGTGTCAGCTTACATTATAGTTTTTAATGTTGTTTAAGTATTTAAGTATCCGTATCACATCAAAACAACCTAACTTATTTGTACTACGCTTATATTTACATATTACAATATTTTTTTATCCATATAACATTTCATAATACAAAAATAATTATTAATCTACTTACCACCTGATCCTGCTTCAAACCCTCGACAGAGTGGATGAGATGTTGTTGGGGAAGAGAAGGAATGTATTGATAAAACTGAGAGTTTCCTTTATACCATTTCAAGGAATAGAGTCTGGCATTTTGATGCACTGAGTAATCGCATTCTAGGGTAGCATTCGTACCCAGGGCCACATACCTAGGCACTTCAAAGCTCTGGACAGTGACCCAGGGCCTTGATGACGAGGTCAAGTCAGCACTGACACCCAAGCTGCTCGGGACTTGATTTTTGACATGGTTTGCATTCGTCCAGGAAACTGGTGATGGAATAATAATGTTTAAAAAAATAATAATAATATTTTACCATTTCTTTGAGAGCTAAAAATATACTACAAATTGCTTTTGTAGAAGATGATAGATTCTACAATTGATAGAATGGAGAACTGCACCCTAGTACTTTCTCACTTCCCTTCGTGGAGAATCGAACCTTGGTCATGTGGAACAGGAACACAACTTGGTGCTCATAACCACATGATTTTTGTGAATATATGCATGCATCTGTGAGCTCCTATTCTATAGGTCCCAGGTTCGAGTCTCCTACGTAACAATTTTAAAAGAATTGAAATTTTCATATTTGAATTGAAAATGGAATAATGCAAAGAAATAAAGTATAGAAATAAAGAGAAATTGCAAATTACTTTTGAAGAAAGATATACAAAACTGATTACATAAATTCTATTGTCTGACTTTTCTCATTTGCAAATGGAACTTGTTAATGAACTCTACCTAACCTAACCTAACTTGGATTGTAATTGTAGAGTGTATTTTGAATTACTATATTAGTTTACATATGTGGCCCTCGTGACCGAGTGGTAACTCTCCCAATTTTGATTTGTCAGGTCGAAAACTCAAGGCCCGTCACGGTCTAAGGTTAATGGCATTCACTCAGGTTAGCGATCACACTTGCCAAGACCAAAGTCCTTCGAAAGCAAGCATCGTCCTAGCCCTTGCTGGAAAAGGGAGTCCGTGACGTAAAACCGAGCACATGTCAGTTTAAAAATATTTTCTAAAAATATTTATGATGAGATATCCGTGACTTAACCGGCTGAGGACTGTCCTGCATGACCAAGGAATCAACGTTCGAGCCCTCATCAAATCCCTTTAGAGAATCAGTAATAGCATCTGTCGTCCCCTAAAGCCTGCCAACTCAGCACATACAGCCAATACACAACTGAATATAACAAGCTATTTGTGAATCCAATTCCACCCAGAACTCATGGGTGATGAAAGGCATGTAAAAACGAGTTCTTGATATCTTGACGAGTTATTGAGCTTTACCTAACCTAACTTGGCCGAGACAGAAGTCCTTAGTCTATGTTTTTATGAGTGTCGTCCCGGGACAGGCAAAGAAAATTTCCTTCATCGGGATGTGGAACGAATATGCCAGAACCGCATCTGAAGAAAAACTTAACAGCGAGTTGTCCTGGACAGTCCTATTAAAGTCCCAAAGACTTTCAGCTGTAGTATCGCAACGGGCGGCTGTTGCCATAGACAAACCTGCTACTCTTTGTGGGATATTTATGGATTAATTGGGTAGTTTTCATTGGCGTTTTCTCCCCGAGATTAAATATATATATATATATATATATATATATATATATATATATATATATATATATATATATATATATATATATATATATATATATATATATATATATATATATATATATATATATATATATACATACATACATACATACATACATACATACATACATAATCTGCATGAGTGGTCAGAAAAGTGGCTAATGAAATTCAGTACTTCAAAATGTAAGGTAATGAGAATGGGTACAAGTGCAAGAAGGCCCAAGCTTGACTACTCGGTGGCTGGAGTACAACTTCGAGAGACAGAAAATGAGAGAGATCTAGGAGTAAACATACTGGCAGATTTGTCTCCAGAAATACATATAAGTGGCATAGTAAGGGCAGCATATGCATTCTTATCAAATGTAAGGGTAGCCTTCAGGCACATGGACAAGGAAATGTTCAGAAATATTTATGTAACCTATGTGAGGCCAAAACTCGAATATGCAGCCCCCTTTTGGAATCCGCACTTGAAAAAGCACATAGCTAAGCTTGAAAAAGTTCAAAGACATGCCACGAAACTGGTGCCAGAAATACGCAATCTCAGTTATGATAGAGGCTGAGGGAATTAGACTTACCATCACTCGAAGCTAGAAGAGTGAGGGGGGATATGGTGACAGTCTTTAAATTCCTTCATGGTTATGATAGAGTGGATAGGGATCGATATTTTGATATGGCTGGCTCTAGAACTAGAGGTCATAGTTTGAAGCTTCGTAAGAAAACTTCTTTGCAGGATGTAAGGAAATACTTTTTCAGTGTAAGAGTAGTTGATAATTGGAATTCGCTAAGCGAGGAGGTAGTTAATGCTATATCAATCCATAGTTTTAAGGACAGGTATGATAAGTATCACTAAGTATAAAATGGAACCGATCAGGAGACGGGAAGATACGAGCTTTGGGCTCTTTCCCGTAAACAGAATTAGGTAATCACAATTAGGTAATTACATACATACATACATACATACATACATACATACACACTTTTTCAGTGTAAGAGTAGTTGATAATTGGAATTCGCTAAGCGAGGAGGTAGTTAGTGCTATCTCAATCCATAGTTTTAAGGACAGGTATGATAAGTATCACTAAGTATAAAATGGAACCGATCAGGAGACGGGAAGATACGAGCTTTGGACTCTTTCCCGTAAACACAATTAGGTAATCACAATTAGGTAATCACATACATACATACATACATACATACATACATACATACATACATACATTAATACTATATATATATATATATATATATATATATATATATATATATATATATATATATATATATATATATATATATATATATATATATATATATATATATATATATATATATATATATATATATATATATATATATATATATATATATATATATATATATATATATATATATATATATATATATATATATATATATATACATATATATATATATATATATAATATATATATATATATATATATATATATATATATATGTATGTATATATATATATATATATATATATATATATATATATATATATATATATATATATATATATATATATATATATATTTATATATTTATATTCAGGTGCAGAGCTCCAGGCCGGATGATTTTTAATAGGTTTTCTCCAGATTCTCAATCATACTGTCAAAGAGTCTCTCTCTCTCTCTCTCTCTCTCTCTCTCTCTCTCTCTCTCTCTCTCTCTCTCTCTCTCTCTCTCTCTCTCCCTCTCTCTCTCTCTCTCTCTCTCTCTCTGACACACACACAAAATGGAACCGATCAGGAGACGGGAAGATACGAGCTTTGGGCTCTTTCCCGTAAACACAATTAGGTAATTACAATTAGGTATTTATATATATATATATATATATATATATATATATATATATATATATATATATATATATATATATATATATATATATATATATATATATATATGCATGCCACGAAACTGGTGCCAGGAATACGCAATCTCAGTTATGATGAGAGGCTGAGGAAATTAAACTTACCATCACTCGAAGCTAGAAGATTGAGGGGGGATATGGTGACAGTCTTTAAATTCCTTCATGGTTATGACATAGTGGATAGGGATCGATAGTTTGATATGGCTGGCACTAGAGCTAGAGGTCATAGTTAGAAGCTTCGTAAGAAAACTGCTTTGCAGGATGTTAAGGGGGATACAGACGATCATTATTACTGTCAGTAAAAATACTGACACTATTCTATTGGTGTGAACTACTACGTCCATATGATGGACACACCGACAGTAATAATGATAGTGCAGGGAAATACTGTCAGTATTATTGATCGTCTGTTTAGCCATTAAGGAAGTACTTTTTTAGTGTAAGAGTAGTTGATAATTGGAATTCGCTGAGCAAGGAGGTACTTAATGCTAACTCAATCCATAATTTTAAGGACAAGTCTTTCTTTCTTTCCTCCCACAGGTAGGCTTTTTAGCCTGTCAGCGCGGAGCATCTTCTTCCGTTGATGCTCCTATTGGGTTCACGTGCAGAGAAATACAATGTCCGGCTTGCAAGGCCTGTCGACATTGGTTTTTTGGTCCACGGCTCTCAAAAATTTAAAAGCTACCCTCATCCGCCACCTGAGGGACGCGCCCAGTAGGGGTTAACTACAAGTATAATACGTATCACCAAGTACAAAATGGAACCGATCACGAGACGGGAAGATACGAGCTTTGGGTTCTTTCCCGTAAGCACAATTAGGTAATCACAATTAGATAATCACATACATACATGTGTGTGTGTGTGTGTGTGTTTATGTGTACGTGTGATTACCTAATTGTGTTTACGGGAAAGAGCCCAAAGCTCGTATCTTCCCGTCTCCTCATCGGTTCCATTTTATACTTAGTCATACTTATCATACCTGTCCTTAAAACTATGGATTGAGATAGCATTAACTACCTCCTCGCTTAGCCAATTCCAATTATCAACTACTCTTACACTGAAAAAGTATTTCCTTACATCCTGCGAAGAAGTTTTCTTACAAAGCTTCAAACTGTGACCTCTAGTTCTAGAGCCAGCCATATCAAAATATCGATCCCTATCCACTCTATCATAACCATGAAGGAATTTAAAGACTGTCACCATATCCCCCCTCACTCTTCTAGCTTCGAGTGATGGTAAGTCTAATTCCCTCAGCCTCTCATCATAACTGAGATTGCGTATTTCTGGCACCAGTTTCGTGGCATGTCTTTGAGCTTTTTCAAGCTTAGCTATGTGCTTTTTCAAGTGCGGTTTCCAAAAGGGGGCTGCATATTCGAGTTTTGGCCTCACATAGGTTACATAAATATTTCTGAACATTTCCTTGTCCATGTGCCTGAAGGCTACCCTTACATTTGATAAGAATGCATATGTGTGTGTGCTTGTGTGCGCACATACATTTATCTTCTATATATCTGTTAATCTAGCTTTATACCTGTCTTGTACTGTATCTATCTAGCTATATGTGTGCATATTTATCTGTCTGTCTGCATGATAATCTATCTGCCTGTCTACTTATTCATCTGTCTATCTATCTATCTATCCATCCTCCTATCTATCTCTCTTATCTATTTTTTTGCAGATAGGTTGAATCCCCCAGTGCAACAACACTTTGTCTAATCTTTCAATGAAGTTTATTGGTAACACTCAAAGGATTTCGCAGGAAGAAAAACAAGTTTGAGAGAGAGAGAGAGAGAGAGAGGAGAGAGAGAGAGAGAGAGAGAGAGAGAGAGAGAGAGAGAGAGAGAGAGAGACTTCGACTGATTTGCAATAAATTATTGTTTATATAATCGTGTGTGCAGGTATGTCTCACTTTTTCGAACATCTAGACACAGGGAATAATAATAATAATAATAATAATAATAATAATAATAATAATAATAATAATAATAATAATAATAATAATATTATTATTATTATTATTATTATTATTATTATTATTATTATTATTATTATTATTATTATTATTATTATTATTCTGTATGCAAGATGAGACAAACTAACAAATAAATGTTTGTGGAATGAAATAAGAAAACATTATTGGAAATACTACTACTAGTACTACTACTACTACTACTACTACATAAATACTTACTGAGCAACAGGAGAAACGTAGTTATATATTTAACAGTCATTGAAGGCATAAATTTTTTCTATATTTTTATGTTTTTTTCACATCGTTACATTCAGGTATAACATAACATACATTTACAGTAGTATGAAGTTTTTACCGTTTTCTATTTATGAAATAATATTTTCTATAGGTTTTGTAGAAAAAGTATGAAAAAATATTTTTACTTTTTTCTCTCAAAGTTATAAAACCAAATTTGTTTGGAAATATGCAAAATGAGAGATGGTTATGACGGGCACACGTCCTACCCTAACTGAGGCCCGTGGCACACTGAAGGGCAGTCGGGATAGTCACACTGAGATAATTTAGAGACAGTAAGTGACCTTATCTTCTCCTCCTCCTCTCCCTGCTCTCTTCTTCCTCTCCCTTTCTTCTCTTCTTCTTCTTCAAAGATCCTCAAGTAATTCGAGGTTCTTAATTAGCCATATCATCTTCTTCCTCTTCTTCTTCAATAATGGTTAATAATTTCGAGCTTCTTATTTTGTTACATTTCTCTCCTTTTCTTCTTCCTCCATATTTTTTTCTTCCAAACTTCTCAATGATTTATAGGTTCTTTAGTATTTTATCCATCCCCTTCCTCTCTCTTCTTTTTTTTTTCTCCTTCCTGTTTTTAAGCCTCTTCCTTCTTCTCCTCCTCCCCTTCCTTTTTCTTCCTAATATTCTTCTTTTTTTCTTAAAAAATAACTGACTTCAGGTTACGTTCAAAAGTGTACAAAAAGAATAAGTTGCTCTTGTTTACCGAATTATATATATATATATATATATATATATATATATATATATATATATATATATATATATATATATATATATATATATATATATATATATATATATATATATATATATATATATATATATATATATATATATATATATATATATATATATATATATATATATCTCACTATTAATCCCCATTCGAATGGGGGTGGAGGAGGACTGTTTGGAGACGGTAAGTTAAGGCTGGATGCCCTTCCTATTGCTATGCTGTGGGTTTGCTCTGGGGTCTCCCACATTTAAAGCTCTAAGCAGTGAGTAATGAAATAATGTCACGATTAGTCCCAAATATAGGGTTGGACACTGTGTGGCTGGTTAAATATGGCTGGATGCCCTTACTAACGCTCCACAGTGGGTTTGCTCGTGGATCCGTCGCTTCCCGAGTTGAGTCCACTAACCATTGAATCAAGGAATGAGAAATGAAAAACATATTCCCATTTTTTTCTCATTTTATTTTTTCACAATAGGATCAGGGTTTGGGGTGGGCAGGGGGGAACGATTATAGTCTTGGATATCGCGAAAGTACGATACTACATACTAGGAAGATAATTATCAGATATAAATATAAGATTCAATATAAGATTTAAATATAAGATTCCCTTTCGCAGACGACAACGAGGCGGAAGAAAGTACTGTATCGTAAATGCAAAAAATAGTTTGAAACGCTTGAAAATTAATGAAGTTCCTCCTCTTAATGGAATTCATTTAACTAAATCTTAGAGTTTCAATTTACTGGAAAATAAAACCTAAATAGAATATCTTTTTTTTTGTATCTGTGTGGATAGTTCAGAGATGACGCATAGCCTTTGCAAAAAGAAACTTAACAGAAATTCATTTTATAAGTATCTGTGGAAAGATTTAGTCTTAGAAGAGAAATGATTAGGACAATGGTGTTGATTCCATTTCTGGAAAGCGCTTCAAATTACATATATCAATTGAAACTTAACACCTTGTTTCAGTTTCACAGCAGATATTTCACTTTCACAACAGATATTTCAATTTCACACTAAATTATTTAGCTTTACCTAAGTTTTTTCAGTTTTTTCTTATTCTTGAATCCAGAAACTTTTGTTAAAAACTTTTACAGTCTTTTTCGATACGTAATACTGTATACTGAAAAGTACACACAACACTTCTCAATAATCTCATCTTTAAATAAGTCAAGTGATGTAGACTAAATGACCAGCATTGTAACATGTTATTAAGAACTGAGGAAAAGTTCATTAAAAAGGGCAACAAAATGAGGAAAACTAAAGAGAAGGTCATAGGAAGGTTAAAAAATGAGGAAAACTTAAGTTATTAAAAAGGGTAACAAAACGAGGGAACCTTACGAAAAGGCCCTGAAATAGGGAAACAAAATGAGGAAAACTTAAGAAAAGGTCATTATAAAGGGTAACAACCTGAGGGAAACTTATGAAAGGCCATCAAGTAAGGTAATGAAATTAAAGTTATATTCAGAATAGGAAGTAAGCTCTTTCAGAGTGAGTATGTGATTATTTAAGAAAAGGAGGTAAGAATCTTCAAAGCCATAACATGAGGTTAGGAAAACTCACATGTGAGTAAAGATAAGAAAGTAATATAAAATAAGAACTTTACAGAGCCACAAAATAGGAAAATTTACGAAAAGGATAAAAGTATGAAATAACGCCATTTGCAAAGCAACATTATAGAAAAATTTATAGAAAAAGCACTACAATATGAAAGTAAGGCTCTTTAAAAAGAGCCACGAGATAGGGAAATGTATGAAGAGGAAATTAAGGTATAGAAGCAAGTCCCTTTACAGAGCCACAAACTAGCAATATTTATGGAAAGAGCATTACAATATGAAACCAAGTCCCTTAAAATAGGGCCACAAAAAGAAAATATATGTAAAATATAATAACGTATGTAAGCAGAGCCACATAGGGACAATTTATGGATAGAGCATTGCAATATGAAAGCATGCCCCTTTATGGAGCCAAAAAATTGGAAAATTTATGAAAAGGACAAAAATATATGAAAGCAAGTCCCTTTAAATAGAGCCAGGAGATAGGAAAATTTATGAAAAGGATAATACGTATGAAAGCAAGTCCTTTTTATGAACTATGAGATAGGGCCATGTATGAAGAGGACATTAACATATGAAAGCAAGGCCCTTAAAAAGAGCTATGAAATAGGAAAATTTAAGAAAATGACATAAAGATATGAAAGAATGTCCCTTTAGAGGATCACAACACAAGAATATATATGAAAAAGACAATAACATACGAAAGCAAGTCTCTTTAAAAAGAGCTACATGATAGGAAAATTTACAAAAAGGACATTAAGATTGAAAGTAAGTCCCTTTAAAAATAGCCATGGGATAGGAAAACTTATAAAAAGAACAAAGATAAAAAAAAAATCTATTAGATGTGGGATCAATGAGGAAAAATTATGATAAGGGAGTCACAATACAAGAGGAAATTGGAAAAACTGATGCAGAACACAAAGATGTGAGTACAAAATTATTATGCTTAATAAACAAGAAATCTACCACCTGTGAGAAAAAAAAAGTTACTAGGCAAAAGACCATAAGTAGTAGTAAATCCCTTAAAGACAAAGGCCTTCTGTTCATATGAGTCCCTCATTTCTATGTAACTTTAGCAAATGGGTACTTTCAACAACTCATTTTAAAACTCTAATCTCTTACAACATTTAAAGATAAAATATTAAATCTATGAAAATCTTTGAAAAAAGCCTCTATCAATAGCAGTATTGACCATACTCTCAGGTACTCTGCTAATAATTGTAATAATATTAATTATCTTTTAATTATCTTTAAATGCCTTATTTCCTTCAATTAGAGAGCTTGTACGATTACAGCCGACCATACATTACTGGGTCACATATGCTGTGATACAAAAAAGTAAGTCTTTGAAAAATAAAGAGAGTAAATTCCACATATCTCTTTCCCTTTGCATTAAGGCTACCATAAGCCCCATATTAGTATGGATATGTGTAAAAGAATAAATAACTACAGTGTATCAAGTTAAATAATGTACGGCTCAGGATTATGAAGAGGACTTCCTGTCTTTTACAGTTATCCCTCATCTTATGCTTTTAACTCATTCCACCTCTTTCCATGCAAGTAAAATATCACCTATAGTCAAAACATTATTATAAATGGGGCTATACAAGTACTTGAGCCCGGTACTAGAATGGACCTCTGAAAGAATAAAAATCTACAGTATACAAAGTTAATCACATACGGCTCAGGATAATAAAGACATCTTCCCAGAGTACAACTCTTACCAACGAATTGCAGTTGTCCCTCATTTTATGCTGTTAGCTGCTTCCATCATGTCACGCATAAGTAAATAATTGCCTGTAGTCAAAAACCTTAGATAGCTGTATCTATTCTTAAGCCCCATATTAGAATGGACCTCTGTAAAGAATAAAAAACTACAGTTTACCAAGTTCAAAATGTACTGCTCAGAACAATAAAACATCTTCCAATCTTTCATCTCTTACCAATGTATTGCAGTTGCCCCTAATCTTAGGCTCTAAAATGCTTCCAGCACTTCTCGTGTCGGTCAGAAATTGCTTGCAGTCAAAACCCTTATATAAATGTGACTATACTTAGCATATGATCTATTCCCAATCTCGTCTTTACTATGAAACACGCCTGCGTATATTACTTAAACTCTGTCTAATACAATTTTCATATGTGCAAAACAGTACTGTAGTTATATTATGGTGTTGGGAGGAAAATCTTATTAAAATACTTTTTCTTTTTCATAAATTCCAACTATGTATAGTCAGAACCACACTACTTATTACTGTGTAAGATGAGAGACAACCATACTTAATATAAAACTCATTTTCTTATCAAGACTATTAATAACAGGTACGTCCATACAATGGTAAGTATATTGTTACGAGTATTTTGTGCATTTTACTCTAATCTTTTTTATGTGTATTGCTACCTCTTGTCAGTGTCGACAGAATGGCTACGATACCTATATTGAAAACCAGATCATGCCTCCACACTCATATACAATAGCTGTAATTCCCCTTGTAAGGGGGAGTGGCTGAGTAAAAGAACACAATCACCAGAAGCTAATGACCCTTGGATATAAAGAGATTGGCCATTCTGTTGGTATCAACAGCGGGTGGCATTACATTCAAAAATTTAAAACACATATGTACTTAAGCCCTCTGGAGTTTCTTGAACTAATTTCTTTATTATTCCATTATATGCCATGTGTACTAAGGGTACATTAATGCAAATCTAGAAATCTTAAAAATCATCTCTTAAGACATATGACTAGAAACATAGTCTTTGAAAAGATTGCAAATTAGACATAGTGCAAATCAACTTAGTGTCATAGTCTTTGAAAAGACTGCAAATTAGACAGAATGCAAATCAACTTAGAGTGGGGTTTGCACATTCAATTTTGATGTTAATTGAAAAGAATGCAATTTACACATAGTGTGGGTTTTGCACATTCTATTTTTGTAAATTATTTGAAAAACTGCAAATTAGACATAATTGCAAATCAGATATAGTGTGGTGTCTGCACGTTCAATTTTGTAGTTATTTGATAAGACTGCAAAGTAAACTTGGTGCAAATCAGACAAGTGTGGGTTTTGCACATTCACTTTTGAAATTATTTGAATAGATTGCACAATAGCTATAGTGCAAATCAGACATAATGTGGGTTTTGCATATTAAATTTTGTAGTTTAAGACTTCAAGAAAGAAGTCCAAAAATTTGTTTATATAATAAAATTAGATATCAATTTTAGTCAGTGTTTATATCAAACAATACATAAATCACCAAAGAAGTTTTCACACATTGAGAAACACACTTCATTCCCTATTTGAATATAATATTTGCTTCATTTTCGAACTGCTAACTTGAGATAAAGTCCTTACTACTATTTCTGGGCCTTAATTGCAAAAAAAATATCAATATGTGGAAGCTCCCCGCCGGGGTCGTATGACGTGTACACCAGAGAGCAAACTCTAGACCAATATACAGTCTCCCTAGAATACAAAAAATTGTGCTTGTACAAAAATAAATTATACTCTTGAATGTAAAATCTAAACGTACTGTCCAGCGCATTTGGTCAGACAGTAACAACACAGAAAGACAGAAACACAAAAATAATAAAAAGTTGCCAGTAACATAAATATAAGTTTTTGAGAAAGATACAAAACAACCTCCAAGTAACCTCACATATCCAACGTGCGAGAACGCTGTTTTCTTTAACGCCCATTCCTGCTTCTTATGAAGCACAAATGCTGCTTTCTTTAATGGACGTTCTTGCTTTTGAAAGAGCAAGAACGCTGCGTTCTTTAATTCCCATTCTTGCTTTATAGTTTGGAGAAAGAACACTGCTATTTTAAATGCCCATTCTTGCTTTTTATATTGGAGCAAGAACGCTGCTTCCTTTAACACCCATTCTTGCTTTTTATGGAGAAAGAATTCGGCTTTCATTAACGCCAATTCTTGCTTTTTAAGAAGCAAGAACGCTGCTTTCATAAATCTCCATTCTTGCTTATTATGGAGTAAGAATGCTGCCCATTCTTGCTTTTTATGGAGCAAGAATGCTGCTTCCCTTAATGCCCGATCTTGCTTTTTATGGAGCAAAAATGCTGATCTCTTTAACAATAGGTCTTGCTTTTGTTGGAACAAGAATGCTGCTTCCTTGAATGCCCATTCTTGCTTTCCAAGGAGCAAGAACTCTGCTTTCTTTAATGTCCGTTCTTGCTTTTTTTTGAGCAAGAAAACTGATCTCGCTAACACCCATTCTTGCTTTTTACTTTGGAAAATACTGTCAAAACCACTGGAATGCTCTTTCTCACTCCGCTGATGGAAAGACACAAGTATTCTTTCCTGTCAGAGACGCACGAAAAATGGAAGCGTTAAAGTGTCGGCTTTTCTAAACCTAAACTCCAATGATGAGTATGTAAAGTTCAAAATCCAAATACTGCCGCTCTTACGCCTCAAATACAAGTCTCTCAATTGCAAAAAGGAAATATAGAAACATTTATGAAGAATACAACTGACTACAATTCTAAACGAGAAGAAGACGAATGTCTTCACAATCATACTACTACTATTACTGATGTCGCTAAAACATTTATAATTGCATTTTGGGGAATTGGAATATGTAGAATATTTGAAATATAAGGAGGTCACAGTAATAATACTTGGGACAACGACAAGAAGCCAGAAATTTGAGAAGAGACAGGGTGGATGCAACCCTGCGGGCCACAATCGTCAACTCCAGTCTTGAGAGGAGTTGCGGTACGTTGATGGGGCATAGCCGGAGGGTGGTCCGCGTCCCCTGCCTCTCGCTGGTCTGTCGTATCGCTGTCGATTACCGGAGTTCTTGGCCCCTCTTCGGTTCATTCCCCCCATGCTGTTGTACATCTCCATTCCCCCTCCTGATCGATTTTCTCCATAGGAGTAATAGTCGTTCTCTCCTTCTCGTCTGTAGCGTCCTTTGCCGCCGTACCCACCGTCAATATAATGGGAAGCTTTATGTTCATATGGGTATTCGTGCGACTCGGATATGTATCGGAAATTACCCTGATGGCCTCCTCGCCCACCACTGCTTCTCCCACGACTATTTCCACTGCCTCGTCCACCACGATTACCCATCCAAAATCGGACGTCCCCACTTTGGTCGTTATTTCTAAGATGATGACGATTCAGACTTCCGTGGAACATTTTCTGGGTAGGGGGCCTCTGATGCATGGGTCGTCCTCCCCTGCCCCCTCTCCTATAGTTAGGTGGCGAGGTAGGCACATCTTCACGACCAGGTTCCGGAGGGGAGTCTAATGATTTCGTTACAACTGTTTCGCCATTAATACCTTCTTCAAATCCATCATATGGTTCTGCCTGCAAGGAAAAGGAGATGAAGGATTTACCTTAAGTTAAGGACAAATATAAAATAATGCTATGCTCCAGGCACGACGATATATCTCATTGTTTTGCCTGTGTAAAATTTTTTGGCAAGGATGATATATCTCGTCAAAAACTACCATATCAAATAACACATTGAACAGGTATTCTTGTCCATTCTGGCTCTCTCTGAGAGTATTTCTGTGTTAATCGTTGGTCCAACAAGTCCACTTACAACATCTCAAGCTTTTCAGTAACACGCGAAACGAATCAAAAATGACTTCTCGATTTTATCTCCATTTCATCTGGAACTGCAAAGATGTTTGGAAAAAATCTGCCATAAAAGAGGTTAATAACGTCTCCCCTAATCCTTAAACAAAGTGGATTAAAAAGAAAAATTTTGACGTTTCACGTGTCACTGTGATCAGTTATACGTCACACACTCTCTTTTCTACTAAGGGCTAGGATGGTGACTTCTTGCTAAGGACTTTGTTTTGGCAAGAGAGACCATTACCCTGACTGAATGCCCTTTCTAAGCTCAGATCATGGCAGCCCGCAATCCCTCAACCTGACAAATCAAAGTCAAGAGCATAACCACTTGTCTGTGGTGGCCAAAATAATAATAATAATAATAATAATAATAATAATAATAATAATAATAATAATAATAATTATAACGATAATAATAATAATAATTCCCTTTCCTTGTCGGGAATTGAACCTGAGAACTCTAGACTAAGCTGTGGCACTCTACTCTAGAATAATAATAATAATGATAATACTAATAATAATAATATTATTATTAATAATAATAATAATAATAATAATAATAATAATAATAATAATAATAATAATAATAATAATAATAATAATAATAATAATAATAATAATAATAATAATAACCTTCTAAAATAAAAGACGTAGATAGGTTCTCAGTCCAAAGTTAAATTAAAGCTTACTTACTGAGTTAGAGGAAAGAAGAAACTTGTTTTTCTCTTCTTCTAAGTCAATGATGCCGCCTTTCTCTTTCTGTTGCAAGTACAGTCGGGTCATGCGCTGCCGGAGCACGATGACGTCGGGATCGTCGGGGCTAAAGTTGGGAACACTGCTGTCTTCCTCCGGAGGGAGACACATTAACAATTCCTCACTACTAAGCTGCAAGAGAAAAGAAAGGTGATTATCATAATTATTTTTCCTTTATTATTATTATTATTATTATTATTATTATTATTATTATTATTATTATTATTATTATTACTATTATTATTATTTACCACAAGGAGAGGGCACGAATATCTCCTCCGTGTTCCCATGCTCATCATAAAAATTGACTAAATAGGGCAGATTTTCCTCCAACAAAAAGTCAAGCTTTTGCTTTGACTCAGCCACTAACCATATAAGGGAGGATTATGGATTTTGTATCTATGGATAAACTATTATCATTATTATCCAAAACCAAGCCAAGCTGAAAAAAGGAAAATCTTTCCTCAATAAGGAAAATAAAAAAGGGAAGATAGAAAAAAAATAAAACGATATACAAAGGCACAATTCAGTATGACAATACTGGCATTATTCCAATTTAAGTCCCAAAATTCAGCATCAAAGTCTGATTAATACAATATTATTTATGTCTAGCTTAATACTCCCACATAAGCAGATTTACACAAAAGATAGATTGTTTACAGGTTTACTCAAAAGAAAGATTATAAGAAGATTTACTCAAAAGATAGATTACTTGATAAGCAGGATTACTTAAAAGAAATATTGGCATAAGTAGGCTGACTAAAAGAATATTAGTATGAGCAGGATTACTCAAAAAAAGTATTAGTATACTCAAGTTTAATCAAAAGAAAGATTAGTATAAGCAGGTTTAAGAAAAAGAAAGATTAGCATAAGCAGGTTTACTCCAGGTTTACTCAAAAGAAAGATTATAAGCATGTTTACTCAAAAGAAAGATCAGTATAAGCAGGTTTACTCAAAATAAAGATTTGTGATAGCAGGGTTCTTCAAAAGAAAGATTAGTAAAAGCAGGTTTAATTAAAAGAAAGATTAGTAAAAGCAAGTTTACTCAAAAGGAAGATTAGTATAAGCAGGTTTAATTAGAAGAAAGATTAGTAAAAGAAGGTTTACCCAAAAGAAAGATTAACATAAAAAAAAATTAGTATAAGCAAGTTTACACTACAAAAAGATTAGTATAAGCAGGTTTACTGAAAAGAAGATTAATATAAGCAGTTTTTCTGAAAAGAAGGATTAGCATAAGCAAGCCTACTCAAGAGAGAGGTTATAATAAGCAGGTTTACTCAAAAGGAAGATTAGCATTAGCAAGTTTACTTGAAAGAAAGATTAGTATAAGCAGGTGTACTCAAAATAAATATGAGCATAAGTAGGTTTACTCAAAAGAAAGATTAGTATAAGCAGGTTTACTTAATAGAAACACTGGCCATTCAAATTGGGGTGGACAAAGACAAGTTGGGGCTGGAGACTTAAAGCCGGAAGCCCTTCCTTAATGCCAGGCACTGGTCTCGTTTACGGGTTTGCCATTTCCTGAGTCAAGCACATTGGCCACTGTGTTCTAATGCTCCCCAATGGGTTCAATCATGGGTTTGTCACTTCCCGACTTGAGCACATCAGCCACAGTACACAAAATAAAGCAGGGATGCCCTTCCTAATGCCCCGCAGTGGGCTTGAGCACAGGTTTGCACAAAAATATAAGCACGAAACAGCATAATTACATATCTACGAACCTCTTTCTGAATGGGGTCTCTGCACACGGGACACAATATTGGCTTTTTCTCCTTTGCCATCCAAGCGGGCTGTTGCTCCTCCTCTTCAGCAGCAGCTTCAAGTTCACAACTAGCTATGTATCTGGAAATGAAAACTATATAATGATTTTGCACTATCGGCTTTATTACGGACTCCCTTTTCTACTAATGGTTAGGATGGTGCCTTCTTGCAAAGGACTTTGGTTTTAGCAGATGTGATGGTTACCTTGAGTGAATGCCCTTTCTAACTTCAGACCATGGCGGGATGCGAACCCTCGACCTGATGACTCAAAGTCGCGAGCTCTACCACTTTGCCACAGTGACCACTAAACACATTAACAGTTGTGATACCCGTAAATGATATTGTTGTTCTCTGAGCTGCCTGGCTGAGCAGGCCCAAATCACAATGGAAGATCACTGCCAATCCTGGGCTTTCCCCAGAGATATTAGGGAGTGTATGAAGCATTGGTGGCTTATGTGGTTGTGTGCGGTGCACACAATCTCTCCGGCCAGAAGGAGTTTTTGAAACACTGCTGGATGGTCATTTCTCTATGTAAAAATCATTGTCTTTTTTTAAGTGTGATGTTGAAAGCTGAGGTAATCACCAAGGTGACTGAAGCCTCTCTCAGGTTCTCATGCTCCATGTGGGCCAGGGGTTAGGTGTGGCAGTCTGGCCTCTTTTGCTGCTCCTCGTCTGAGTTGCAGCTCCAGAGGGAAAACCTACGACTAAGATGCTGCCTTCTAGGTCCCCATATGAGCTGTGCAATGTTTTTTTGTATTTACATCTCACATCATCATTGTTAATATATTTTTTCTGTTTATTTCACATCCCGTCCAGAATATCTCAATCTGTAATGATACTGCATGTGGCTGTCTGGCCTCATGGCAGATGATACTTGCCAAATTATCCTGTGGATACCCCAGAAGGATGGTGGGGAAGGAATTGTGGTAAAACTTTTTCCCCAAGGAGCTAAAAGGAGTGATCGAGATTTATCAATTTCTGATGAATGCATGTGCGTGTGCTCAGCCATCCCTTTACAAAGAGGATTACAACCAATGTAAATGCCGTATGTACTCTTTACTAAATACTGAAGCCATAAAATTTAAAGCAATCAAAACGGTAAGGCTAACCTCAGACATAGACATCGCCCTTACCTGCCGAGACAGTACGAATGGAAGTAGTGGAAACAGAGAGTTTTTGTGAAAACGTCGTTATCCGTGAAGTGGTAGAGACATATGGCACAGGGGCAGCTCGGGGCGTTATTGGCAGTCAGATTTTCACGAACAACCTGAATTATAATAAAAAGAAATTCATTACATATTATTACTATTATTAGTTGCTATTATTATTATTATTATTATTATTATTATTATTATTATTATTATTATCATATTATTATTATTATTATTATTATCATAAGCAAAGTAACAAGTCCAGCTGGAAAAAAACAAGGACTCGAAACCAGATGGTTCCAGCAGGGAAGTAACTTGGGGAGGAAAACAAAGAAGAGAAAATAGAAAAACTAAATTATTAAAAATGGTAAAACAAAGAATTGCAATACTGGTATTATTCCACTTTAATTTCAAAAATCCTTCATCAAAATCTTCTACTTTAATTTCAAAAATCCTTCATCAAAATCTTCTAAGTAAAAAGTTATTTGTTACCTATATTAAACTTTTGAAGCTCCACTGACTAATGGGTAATGAATTTTATAATTATTTAATGTTGAAATCATATAGGTTAATTGTCTCTAATGAAAGGCAGAGCCAAGGGACTGTGATAGCACTAGTGTCAGGATATATAACTACCAACAGCCAGTGCCAAAGCCCCCTCTCCAGTCACAAGGATCAAGTGATCTCCAGGCTATGGGTGATTAATCAGATGGATGTATAGGAAATCATCGGACCCTCAATTAACTGCCAAATTTAATCAGTAACAACATGTGACAGTGAAAACTGATCCAACCCCGGGGCAAGATCGAACCAAAGACCAGTATATTACCAGTCCCAGTCAGTACAACTATGCTACAAATTCGCTAAATAAATAAATGTAGACAGATCCCCTGATACTCATACAGAGAAGAATGCTTACCTCAATCAACTCATATATGACAGGACATCCCAGATATTCCTCGCATTTCATCTTGCTCTCTCGCTCTATCTTGGTCAAAACATAGTCATCGACGCCTCTCGGGTTTCTGAGGATCATAAAGGCTTAGTTGGGCTTTAAAGAAGTGGGAAAAATATACTTACCAAAGGAGATTTCCAATGTTTAGTTGCGATACCTACTACAGCTGAAGATCCTTTGGACTTAATATAACTGGCCAGGCACTCAGTGTTAAGTCTTCCTTCAATTGCACTTCTTATTCCAATGTTTACATCTACAACGAATATTCTGGCATATTCGTTACACATCTTTTATGATCCTTTCATACTTGACGAGTCACAACACTCCCCATCTCTTTTCTATTGACTTTTTGTTTTTTTGGTGACTAGGCCTAATGAGGGCAATTTTCTTTGCCTAGCCCAGGGCCACACTCATTAAAAAAAAAGGAGAGACCCAGGAATCATATCAAACCATGCTGGAGTTACACACTGTATTAAATAATGAGATGGGCACATACACAGCTTAGCATGTATGAGGATGTATACAACCCACTTCAATAATTCACTTCCTGAATTGGGCTAAGAAGAGGCTGGACAATTCTATCAATGACGTCTGTCTATATCCATACCCAATATACTCCATTCTAATGAAAACAGAGTCCACCTTGCCAGGTTGTGATGCAAACACTGCCCAGCCCTTCTAATTTGTCAGAAGTTGGATGACACTGCTATGATGTCTGATCAGGATGATACAAATCACCTCATACAATCAAGCTCATTATGTAAGACTGCACCTCACACAACCACATACACCAACAACACAACACACACTTCCTGAGAGGTCTATGGGAAAGCTTAGGATCAGCAGTGGCCTTCCTTGCACAAGTGGCTTTCCCAAGGGAATCAGGGCTGTTCGCCCAAACAGTCTGGGGAAAAACAACATGACAAAGATCATTAACTAACCTCAGTGTAGTAGAAGGAGGAACATCCGGATAGTCAGAGGGCAGAGACAACACCAGAGTGACCCTAACATGCTGTTCTTCAACATTCTGGGCTGTCGCTGGCACCACCGTGACCTCCACACCTTTTGGCACACCGCTGCGGAAAATTAATACGTGAAAAGAATGTTTGCCATTTTGTGACACTATTAATCCCTATTCGAAAAGGGGTGGACACAGACAGAGCAGAAAAGTTAAGTTTGGATGCCATTTGTAATGCCCCATGGAGGGATTGAACACAGTTTTATTGCTTTCTCAAGTTAGGTGCTACCAATATATTACTGCAGTCCCCACATAAAAAGAATACAGTAAGCTCAGTATTTTCAATGAACAACCTATTTATTACAAGTTTAACACGAACCACAAATATGCTAAGAATATCAAGCTGTCAACTTCTGTGAAGGTTATTTGTGTTACAATGTCTAAATATCATAATCATTAATGTATTTTACTAAAGTACTTCATCATAAGAACCAAATATAAGGATATTCTAATTAAAATTTCTTATTCAGAATTCTCAAAATCGTACGGACAAAGAAAATAAAAAGTGTTACATTTAAAACACGCACCTCTCTCCAAGCAACACCGTCACTTCATCAGGCATGATGGCCTGCAGAGCTTCGATTTCCTCAAGAATCCTGTAAGTAAATCATTTTATGTATATACAGTAGTTTTATGTAAATTAGGTCTGTTGAGCTACATATACATTCCTATACAATACACTGAACTGTGACCATATAATCTAAATTGGTAAGAAAAGGTCCTTTAATAAAAGCAACAGGAATAATATATGAAGTAATTCTTAATTTTAGCTGTTTGGTTCTTAGCAAGATGACAGTACAGAGGAGGGGATTCCTTGCCCGCCTACCTTGTGAGTGACCCAAGCAGGGTGGTAGAGGGGGGAAATGTGGCAACCCTTTATCCCCCAGGAGCTGAGAGGAGTAACTTAGGTATGTGTTGGATTGCAGTGAATAAGTGGTCTTTAGCTCGGCCATCCCCCATACAAGGGGGAATGGGATCATGTATATAAATAGATACTTATTAATTTCATGACCTCAACTTGCTAAGAAGGCGACCAGTTGAAGCCATGAAATTAAAATAACGACCAACAATATCAATAAGTATTCCCTGTAGTTTTCCTGGTATTTTTTTTAATGGGGCCTTTCTGACCATATTGCAATCTGTACATGCATATGTATTCACAGTTATGTCCTAGGCTCTCTAAAACTATAATATAGAGAATGATTACCAGGTAAGGGGCAAAGGGAACAGGGTAATCAAGACAGGAAAAGGTGAAAAAGGCTAACAAAAAATAATGGCCCTATGTAGAATTAGGTTAAAGTTGAAGACAGAGAAGAAGAACACGTTCAACACTATCAGTTGCCTAATGTTACTGAATGTTGACATGTTTTCCAATCACAGTATTAGGTCATATTAAAATACAGTATGTATCATGAAACAACCAGTCAACATGCGTCACCTTATTTTGAACCACATCACAGCACCAGCAGCCCCTTGCGCTACTACAACCACTGGTCTTATGGACCTAAAAAGGACTGGCCAGGACAGCTCGACGTTAAGTCTTCTTCAGTTACAGTTCGTCTCCTATGCTTACAACAACACCAAATATTCTGGCATATTTGTTACACATCTCTTACTATCCCTTCACATCTGACAAGTCAAAACACTCCCCACCTCTGCTTCTTTCTACTTTCTTTCTCATTACCTTGGTGCCTGGGCCCGATGAGGCCAATTTTCTTAGCCCCTATCAGTGTCACACTCAAGTAAACAAAAAAAAACAAAAAAATTATTCCCTTTAATAAAGTGCATTCATTGCATGCATTCAGTTTCATCATACTTTTTATGTTGTAATAGCTGGCTATCTGAGAGACAGGGGCAAGATCACTTCCTCTATGTTCCCCGCATGTCGTAAAGTTCCCTATATGGGGAGGAGCGATGGGATTGGGAATCCCCTTTTCTGTATTTTTTCCTGCAAAGAGTCAAGGTATTTTACTTTGGCACAGCCACCCCCATATCAGGAGAAAAATGGCTATTATATATTGACAGAATATCTGGCTGGAGATACGAAAAATTTTTCCAATGACAGACTGAATTTCGGATCTTGTAAAGAGGAGAATCCCAAGGACACTCTAGGGTTATTCATATTTACAAGGTAAGTCACATAACCTAACTACTTATATGGCTATTTAACTATATGAAATGTTATTCATAATTACAAGGCAAATCACTTAACCTATCCTAGCCCAACATAACCCAACCTAACCTTACCTAAGATAGCCTACCAGTTTACTGGGCAATTTAACTTTGCATGGGGTTCAGGGGGTTTACTCATCTTTATAAGATCCTATAACCCTTTACAACCCCGGAGTGGTTATGTTACTACAGAACCTATTGATGAGTGAATAGGAGCCAAACATCACTTGAGAATGGAAATTTATTACCGACTCTTCATCATCATTATTATCCCGTCTTCATATGGGGTTGCTGTTTTTGACGGGCAGTCTCCACCTACCGGACCTAACCTTCCTAATATATCAGTAGATATCATGTTGGGCTCTAGACATGAAAAAAAAAGATACCCTCCCTGACCCTTCCTCAGCAATCGGGATGTCAAGTGGGTCTCACCCTAGGGGGACTCCATTGGTGGTCAAAGACTACTTATTCTTGACTAGCCTCTGAGGTCAGTATGGTTGGTCTGGTCAATTTAAATAAAAAATCCTTTTGTGAAAAATTAAATCAAAATAATATCGACCGAACTCGAAATACCCCCCCAAAAAGGGGCAAAGAAAAAGTTGTCCCCGATTCACCAGACCCAAAACAACAATCCCCAAAATTCACCTTTACGTAACTTCAGACCTAACAACGGGTCATATTTATAATGATAATGATAATTAATCATCATTACACTAATTACTGATCACTATACTGCTTACGCTTCGTAATTAGTAGCCATTTTGAAGAGTTGTCAAATTATTTTTATGATTCTGGAAGATCTTTAAATGGCAGACGATTCTTCTTTCAGCTGAGAGAAGCAGACGAAGAGCGTTGCCCGAGTTGCTCTTATTTAAAGAATTTTCACTAGAAATGGTATGCAGTATTTCCCTAGCTTTCCCTAGATTTGTGGAATTATTTAAGACTATTTGTTATACAGTATTTCCTTAGATTTCTGATATTTATATCAAGATTTTGTTATACTTAACTTACTATTGCATGAATAAGTCTTCAACTATTAATGAACTTTATGGATTTAGCAGAATTATATCATTAACGCTTATTTATTTATTTTTTTTACAAAAATAGGTATGCAATATTTCCCTAGATTTGTGAAATTTATTGCAATATTTTATTATATGTGACTTTTTATTTTTATATGTGTTCAACTGTTAACAAGTTTTCTGGATTTTGCAGAATATCATTTATTATTATTATTATTATTATTATTATTACTATTATTATCGTAGTCTCCGTGGCAAAACGGTAGCGTCTGCGACTCTGAGGCGGCAGGTCGAGGGTTCGCACCCCGTCAATGGACTGAGGTTAGTAAGGGCATACACTCAGGGTAACGATTACATCTGCCAAAACAAGTCCTTTGTAAGAAGGCAACCGTCCTAGCCCTTGGTAGAAAAGGGAGTTCGTGACGTAAAGCCGAATCCATTATTATTATTATTATTATATATATATATATATATATATATATATATATATATATATATATATATATATGACCTAATTCCCCCTTGTAAGGGGGGTGGCCGAGCTAAGAAACACGCATTCACCAAAATCCCCTCATACCTTAACCACTCCTCTTAGCTCCTTGGAGATAAAAAGGTTGCCACGTTTCCCCCCCCCCTTCCACCCTGCTTGGGTCACCAAAAAGGTAGGCGGGCAAGGATAATTCTACAATTAGACCCGACAGCCGCAGCTGGTTTGCCACCACCGCTTCAATAATTATAAATATACATTACTTGTTAGCAAAATAATATTAATCATATCGCAAAAAAAAAATCCAAATTCAAAAAAACAAATATATATATATATATATATATATATATATATATATATATATATATATATATATATATATATATATAAACCTCATGAACAATGTGTGTTTTATATGAGAAACAATCGAAAATTATTCATTTATCAGTTATTATAGTTATATATTTATATTCTTTAGAAAATACCGTTATTTATTCTATACTTTGGAAAAAGCAAAAACTCCCAGAAAAAGGAAATTTCCTTGAAATACAATGTAGGTGAAGGCACCATTCCTTCCAGCTTGTTTTTATTTCAGATTGTAATTTATAAGTTTTTCTTCATGAAGACTAGATAACGAATTAAATAATAAGTAAATAAAAATATTTCAAGCTTAAAGTAAATATAATAAATATTCCCTCTCATGGCGCTAATATAAAACAATTGTATGTATTCATGTATTATGTATCTGGAATTATTTATATAACCATTTTATTTCATTTCATTAATATTTTCTTTGATAAATTATATGTTTATTTATTGCTTTAAAGCATCATTTATGTAAATAATTAAAGGTTTATTATTCAATCACAGAAAATGGTCCCAGATATATTCGCTCAATATATCGTCTAAGAAATAAAATAAATCTTTTCAATACATTTTACAAAAAAGTGAAATAAAATGGTGATTATTTTAATAAAGAATTCAATATTATATTATAATTGAAGATATCAATGAAATTAAATCAATTTATATGAATTTTTCTTTTTGCTTCAAAGTAGCAATTCTTGCTAGCAAAGTAGAATTTATTACGTTTTATTGTTTAGCCTTTCTGGTTCACCATTTATCAATTTCATTTATTAATTATCATAATTTCACATATAATGTTCCATAAATGACTCATCCCAATTCTAGATTTTATATATTTTTTATCATTGTTAGATATTAGTAAACTGAAAATATTAAGTTGGCAACACTGATTATTTGTTTACATTTTATTTATTCACGTTCTAACTGATTAAACAAATCAGTCAAATTTATATTTTATTATTCATATGATTTAAAAAATGTGACATACTAATTTACTTAAAATGCTTGTTTTATCCTATTTTGTACTTTGCTAATAATTAGCTCCTCCTAATATGAAGCTGGCAACACTGATTATTTGTTTACATATAGTTAAGTCAGGTTTTGGCAGGTGAAGATTTGTAGTAATTACCTCATTGTGCTTACGGGAAAGAACCGTATGCTCGTAACTCCCCGTCTACTGGTCGGTTCCATTTTTATGGTAAAATCGAGATTTTATTCAATATATGTTGTAAATTAAGTACCGAGAGCTATTATTGAGGGTAATTTTTTATTTGCTCACCCTTATTATTTAGGAAACGGTCTCATTGAATTAATTAAGTTAGGTTAAGTCACCCTTGAGGGCCGAGTGGTAACGCTCGTGAATTTGATTTGTCAGGTCATTGGTTCGAGGCCCGTCACAGTCTGAGATTAGAAAGGGGATGCACTCAGGGTAATGGTCGCACTTGCCATAACCAAAGTCCTTCGCAAGAAGGCAAAATCCTAACCCTTAATAGAAGAGGGACGCCTTAATGTATAACCGATCACAGGTAAGTTCACTCCTAATGGAAAAACGAGTTGATAAGAATCAATTATATTTGAGCTTTTGTAGTGGCCTACAAACCAGCTGTACTTGTCAGAGCTATAGACACAAGATCCTCGCCAACTTAACCTGTGGGTGACCTTAGCAGTATGGTAGAAGGGAAACTGTGGCAACTTTTCATCCCCTGGGGACAAAGAGAAGTTATTGGGGTATGTTGGCTTTTGGTGAATGTGTGTGCTTTGACTTGACCACTTCCCTTACAAGGAGTCTGCAGCCATCATATGTTTAGTGGATTTAGACCATTAAATAAATGTCTATTTTAACACTACCAATAGATATACAGTATATATATATATATATATATATATATATATATATATATATATATATATATATATATATATATATATATATATATATATATATATATATGAGTGACACCGGGACAGGCAGAAACTGCCCTCATCAATAAAGGCCCGGGCACGAGAAAATACCAAGATGAAGGAAAAGAGATAGGTTAAGGACAAGGTAGAGATGAGGTAATGTCACACAAAGGAAAACGACAGACAAAAAGATACAGTCAAAGTACTGAGGACTCATAGATATGGAGGACTAGGCTCTCAGGTGACAATAGATCTGCTTTTTGAAGGATGAAAGGTCATAAGAATTAGGAAAGACAGAAGGAGGAAGAGAGTTCCAGAGTCTGGAGGTAGATGGGAAGAAGCAGTCGCTGTACCAACCAATCCGCGAGCTACAAATTTCCACACAGTACCTGTGAGATGAGGCCGCTTGGTGAGTGTTACGCGGCCTCGGCAGTGGGGGAGGGATGCAACTCACCAACTCATCAGAGCAGCGATGGAAGTAGTCGCGACAGAAAAGGGAAAGGGAAGATACCTTACGGCGAAGAGTCTATTCGTTTTCCTTAGGTTTATTTGCCTGCAAAGCATGACCGAGTGGTAGCTCTTGCGACTTTAATTCGTCAGGTTGTGGGTTCGAGGCCCACCACAGTCTGAGGTTAGCAAGGGCATTCACTCAGGGTAATGGTCACACTTGCAATAACCACAGTCCTTCGCAAGAAGGCAAAGTCCTAACCCTTAATAGAAATGGAGTCCTTAATGTAAAACCAAATTACATTTGCTTACACTGCAATTTCTGTAAGATTTTGAAGTTGTTTATCTGGAAAGGGATTGCCTAAGCAGAAATATTTTGTCATAAAATCCTACATTATTTTCATATGCTATGGGCCGCAATAGCTGCTTAGTATAGTGCGCAAGTTGGGAAGCGACCCAAAGGGGATTTTACCCCACCCCTGGGCATTGGGGAGGGCATCCAGCCTTATTTCCTCAGTTCTAACATGACATTTTCCACCTCCATTTAAATAAGGATTAATAGTGTCATGTAAAATGGTGCGTTTATTAAGTTAAAATGATTGGGCCCTGTAAAAAATAGTAACCCCAGAGTGCTTTATGGTTATTCATATTTACAATGTAAGTCACCTAACTTAATCTAATGTAACCTGATAACTTATGGGGTTACTGATCTTCATAAGATCCTAATGCAGTAGTATGCAGTTTGTCACAAGGCAAGTCACCTATCCTAACCTGATAACTTATTGGGTTATTTAACTTTATTTGTGGTTCTCTGGGGTATTTGATCTTTACAAGATCCTAATGATATAGTACGTAGTTAGTAAGCTGTTAATCACTTCTTCTTCTTTTTTTTTTCCAGAAATGTTTAAAGACATAGAATCTAAAACTCCTCATCAAGATGTCCGGTGTCTTAGAAAAAACTTTCAGTGGACTAATGCAAAATTTACTTGGGGCTTCTACATCCAGTAATCCCGTCGCTCAAAACTTCGGGAATGTCTCTGGTCTGAAGAACGTATCGTTAGGTCTCGTGAACTTCGTGGAGAAACTCCAAGCAGCTCGTCGCATATCCAAACAGGTGTGGTAACATGTTAGTCTTCTATATAACTTTAATGAATGTGTATTGGGGAAAAATGGGATCAGGTAAAGGAGAGTAACTCCAGGTGCTTTAGGGTTATTCATTTATAACAGAGCGAGTCATGTAATGTAACCTAATCTAATCCAAACTAACCCAGCCTGATGTTACCTAATCGAACAGTTTACAGGTCTGTTTAACTTTACGTGAGGTCCTGGAAGTTTAATTATCTTTACCAGATCTTGAATATGTATCCAAACTAATCCAGCCTGATCTAACCTAACTGGGCAGTTTATGGGGTTATTTAACTTTATGTGAGGTTATGGGAGTTACTCATCTTTACCAGATCCTGAATATGTATTGAAGAGGAATGTAACCAATAGTTGGATTTCTATAACTTGTAATTAAAGAAAAACTTTATTTATTTTCAGTTGTTACAGTCTCCAAAAATTTTTGCCAATTTTGTGATTCAAGCTCTTTTGTATACTTAATTATTTATTCTTTACTGAATTTGAAATCATATAATTTGAATGTGTTGATTAAAAAATCATTAATATAACTTTTATATATATATATATATATATATATATATATATATATATATATATATATATATATATATATATATATATATATATATATATATATATATATATATATATATATATATATATATATATATATATATATATATATATATATATATATATATATATATATATATATATATATATATATATATATATATATATATATATATATATATATATATATATATATATATATATATATATATATATATATATATATATATATATATATATATATATATATATATATATATATATATATATATATATACACTTTCCTCCCAAACCTCCTCCTTCTATCTGAAACCCAGCTGTATATCCATGCTTCCGCTGACCCATATCAAATCTCTCACTATAACCTGTATTCTAGTATACGTTCCAAAGGTGGGGGTCTGTGCCTACTGCAGCACTAACACTCCTATTGCAAGGCTCATGGACCTTGAATCTCCTGACTTTGATGTTCTCTGGCAGAAAATCTAGCTCTTCACTACCACTATATTCCTTTACCTCTGCTACTGTTCTCCAAACTTCACCGAGTTTGTGTCTTTCTTTGAATATCTGTCCTCTTGCCATGAGTCCTTGCTATCTTCTCACCCAAATGCCGAAGTTCTCTATATTGGAGACTTCAATGTACACCACACTGAGTGGCTTCATTCTTCTCACACTGATGTGAGAGGAAGAGAGGCCCTTGCTTTCTCTATTACTCACGATCTGGAGCAAATTATCAAACATCCTACTCATGTTCCCGATTGACATGAACATACAGCCAACACTCTTGACTTATTTCTTACTTCTAACCCTTCAAACTACCCTTATTCTGTGCTTTCCCCTCTTGGTAAATCTGACCACTCTATGAACTCAACCTCTTCCATTTTCACTCCCCCTCCATCAGTCTCTCCTACTCAGCACCGCCTTTGGCACTTTGAGCGTACCCAACGTGAAGATTTGCGTAACTTCCTCTTTGACTTTTCATGGGATGACTACTGGTTTCTGTCCCACAACCCTGATCAGGTAGCCCTAAAAGTTGCCGAGATCATAACCTTGGGAGTGAGGCCGTACATCCCCTCCTCTACGAAAACTTTCTCTCCCCCTACACCTTGGTTTGACCTGCTCCATGGCTATCCAGGCCAGTAATCGGGCTCACCAGTCTTACCAAGCCTCACCTTCCAATATAATTCGTTCGCTTTTATTGTAGCTAGGGATCACTGTACTGCTCAGATTCGAAGGTCTAAGGCTTGCTTTATAAGAAGGAAAGTTGATGACCTTTTCTCCCCTTCCACTGACAAATGTTTCTGGTCCTTAGCCAAAAACCTCCCAAAAACTTCTGTAACTCAAGCTTTCCCCCTCTCATTCGTTCTGATAGTTCTATAGCTTGCTCTCCCACTGACAAAGCCACTCTCTTTGGCTCTCATTTTTCTGCCAACTCTTCTATAAACGATTCTAGCGCACCTGTCCCTCATGCTTTACCGCACTTTAACCCTATGCCCTCCCTTATCCTTTCTTCACGCAAAGTTCATAAGGTATCCCTGCAAGGTTCCTTAAGGAGTTTGAAGACGAACTGGCTCCCATGCTTTGCCGTCTTTTTCACCTCATTCTGTCAACCAGTTTCTATCCTTCATCTAGGAAGCATGCTCTAGTTCAAGTGTTCCTAAGAAGGGTGACCGCTCTATTCCTTCAAACTACCGACCTATTGCCTTAAACTCTTCTATTGCTAAAGTTTTCAAAACTTTGTTCAATGCTCACCTCTTGAAACGCCTTGTATCTAACTCACTTATCTCCGATCACCCGTAGGGCTTCTGCAAGGCAAGATCCACTGGTGACCTCCTGTCCTATCTTACTCATGTATGGTCTTCTTCTCTGGGGAACTATGGGGAATCCTTTATTGTCACCCTTGATATCTCTAAGGCTTTTGACAGTTTGGCACAAGGTTCTGTTGGCCAAACTCCCTGCCTATGGCTTTACACTTTCTCTCTGTTCTCTGATATCCAGTATTCTTTCTGACCGTTTTATATCTGTAGTTGTTGATGGTGCGACATCTAGCCCTTTGTTACCAGTGGTGTTCCACATGGCTCTGTTCTTGCACCTACTCTGTTCCTTCTCTTCATCAATGATCTTATACAATCCCCATCTTTCTCTCTTCTTCATGCCTTTGCTAACGATTCTGCTCTTCACTTTTCGTCTGCCTTTTCTTCATAACCTTCTTCTGCTACTTGTAATCAGTCTCGTATCACTCTTTCTTTTACTCTCAACTCCGATTTGCAGAGGGTATCTAAGTAGGGCACCCAAAATTTATTTAAATTTAATGGTTCCAAGACACAGCTTCTGGCTATCTCTTTATCTTCTTCTCCTATTGATAACCCTATTGTCTTCGAAACTAACGAAATTTACCCTCTTAATTCTACCAACATATTAGGAATCCATATATCTCTAATTTGTCTTGGAGGAATGACATAATCCAAATTTCTAAATCTGCATCCAAAAAATTGGGGGTTCTGTTTTGTTTTCGTCATTACTCTTGCGCTTTACAGTTACTTAAAATCTATAAAGGTCTTATCCATACTTGCTTAGAATACTGCTCACACCTCTGGGGTACTTCTTATACTTATCTCCTTGATAGGGTTGAATCTAAGGCAGTCAGACTCATTAATGACCCTTCTCTTACTTCTAATCTGGATTCTCTCTCTCTATGCTGTAAGGTATCGTCCATTTCTCTTTTCTATCGCTAGTACTTACATTGCTGCTCTGATGAGTTGGCGAGTTGCATCCCTCCCCCACTGCCGAGGATACGTAACACTCTCCAAGCAACCTCATCTCACAGGTAGTGTGTGGAGATTTGTAGCTTGCGGATTGGTCAGTGCAGCAACTGCTTTTTCCCATATACATCCAGACTCTGTAACTCTCTTCCTCCTTCTGTCTTCCCAAATTTTTATGACCTATCTTCCTTCAAAACTCGGATCTATCATCATCTCAGGGCCTAATCCTCCATATCTCTAGGTCCTCTGTACTTTGACTATTTTTTCTGTCTGTCGTTTTCCTTTGTGTATCAGTACCTCATCTCTGCCTTGTCCTTAACCTTTTTCTTTTCCTTCGTCTTTGTGTTTTCTCGTGCCATGGTCTTTATTGATGAGGGCAGTTTTTGCCTTCTTTGCCTATTTGTTTTTATGAGTGTGACACCACACTCATAAAAAAAAAATTGAGAGAAAGAGAGAGAGCAGTTGATTCTGACGTGACATACCGTTGTACGAGCCTACTTCAGGATGTTAGGAATGATATCCAACCATAATTTTCCAACTCCCAACATGTCTGTAACCGCCCCTATTCAATTGAGGATGAATAGTGACATATGGAATGTCATTCTGGCATTATATTCCTCAGATCAACAGTGTTAGTGCAACTGAACCAAAAGAGAGGGAAGCAGCGGGAATTCATCAGACCTTGATCATCCTTTTTCCTTCTCTCAGCTGTTTTGTAACACAGAATATAAAATATTTGAAAGGAATGAATAGCCAGTTCTCTGTTTCCTTACCCCTTTTAGATAATTCTTGTTGCATACAGGAAATATGGATAAAATTGTATTCATTGCCACAAGTGCTATGCCGAGAGACCACGGCAGCGTAGTGGTTAGAGCACTTGGCTCAGGAAGTGACATGCCTCTGTTTGAGCCCACTGCTGGGAGTAAAGAAGGGCATCCAGCCCTAATCCCCAGCTTCGACCTGTCTGTGTCCATTTCCTTTCAAGTGGGGATTAATAGCACCTTGTAACACAGCCAACAACAAATTAGAATAATATTAGTAAGCCACACTTTTTGAAAAGCTTTGGATCAGTTTTCGGAGCAAGTAAAACCAATTGCGTCTTTGACATCATTGTTCAGTGATACTGACTTTAGCTGGTAATATACTTGCATAAGTTTTCAAACTTGACCTGGGGCTAGTTTAGCTTTCACCGTCTCATGTTGTTACCGATTAAATTGGACACTTAATTGGGGGGCTGTGATTTCTATAGGTCTGCCTGATTATTTAGCCATTGCTTAGAGATCACTGGGTCTGCATGATTGGAGAGGGACTTGAGCTCCAGCTATATGGTAGGTATATAGTCGAGCTCTGTGCTATTGCTATCCCTTTCCCCTGCCTTTCACTGGAGACCTTTTACCTATAACCTTTTCCATTACATACGGACTTGTATATTTATATTCAAATCAGAATATTTGTGTTCTTATATAACACTTCTAAAGACTGCCTTTTCACAACTCAGGAAGAAGAACATTGCATAGAACACGAAAGTAAAGAATGGCTAAAAGTGTTATCCAGTCCTGGGATAAGCAGTGCTGTGGTTGCAGATCTCCTCTGCCGTGCACTTATAGCCAGCGTGCGCGGATATGCTTTGCCTGGTCTTCACATTCACGCCATCAAGTTGACACAATGCCCCGTGATTCTACATAAAAAGATAGGTAAGTTTACAGTATTATATTTATCTGACGCCCCCCCCCAACCTTCGAACAAACAAATTACGTTCAGAACAGCAGTTCATATCCTGAATTGTTCATAAGTTGATATTTTGTATGTACAGTATGGTATTGAGTGTACAAACATTCCAACATCATGTAGGTAACATAATAAAGCTGTATTAGAACATAATACATTTATTTTCTCATCCTAAAGACACATAATGCAAGTTTGCACATTTCTTCAAATGTTGGAACCATCCATAAGCTGCTGGATAATAATAGTTGACTGCATAAGCACTGCTCTATTCACATGTTTGTACACCTTGTTCCTTTTATACGCGATTTTTTCATGTGCGAAATTGCAATAACACCCCCCAAATATAATAGTAAAAAACTCGGAATTCGCGAATAACCCCCCCCCCCCCCAATATTATTACACACACACCAGGATGGATCAAATAATGATAAAATAAAACAGCCTTTATCAGGCTGTAAAGAGAAACAGATGGAGAGTGTAATGACCTGTCAGATGTGAAGAGATTATAAAAGATGTGTAATGAATATCCAGCTCTCTGCTGGGTTTTAATATACCTCTGCATTACTCTCATGATGTCTATTCCAAAAATTCTCCTTAGATCTTATTATTATTATTATTATTATTATTGTTATTATTATTATTAGCAGTATCATTATTATTACGAATTTGTAATTAAACCATCATTTTTACCATAAATAATGTAGTTTTGGTTGAATGAACAAGAGTTAATTAAAGATTCTCT
>JAXCGZ010008457.1:0-2500 GCA_037179515.1 Halocaridina rubra
TATATATATATATATATATATATATATATATATATATAGTATATATATATATATATATATATATATACTATATATATATATATCATATATATATATATATAGTATACTATATATATATATATATATACTATATATATATATATATATATATATATATATATATATATATATATAGTATATATATATATATATATATATATATATATACATATATATATAGTATATATATATATATACTATATATAGATATATATATATATAGATATATATATATATAGTATATATATATATATATATATATAGATATATATATATATATATATATATATATATATATATATATATAGTATATATAGTATATATATATATATATATATATATATATAGATATCTATATATATATATATATATATATATATATATATATATATAGATATATATATATATATATATGTATATTCAAATATATGTATATATATATATATATATATATATAATATATATATATATAATATATATATATATATATATATATATTATATATATATATATATATATATATATATATATATATATATATATATATATATATATATATATATATATATATATATATATATATATATATATATATATATATATATATATATATATATATATATATATATATATATATATATATATATATATATATATATATATATATATATATATATATATATATATATATATATATATATATATATATATATATATATATATATATATATATATATATATATATATATATATATATATATATATATATATATATATATATATATATATATATATATATATATATATATATATATATATATATATATATATATATATATATATATATATATATATATATATATATATATATATATATATATATATATATATATCCCTCCAGATCATCCCTCGCCAACTGATATTGGTGCAGGTGGTCAGGCGTGGGCTGTCTTTGAAAGGAGAGTTCAGCATCCACAGCTGTGCTTTCCGCCTGGGCAATACGCTGATCCAGAGTCCAGGAATGGGCCTCAGGGCGACGTGGAAAGTGTGGTCTGAGAACATAATGCGTGTAGAAGTCATGTGTAGAATTCACCAGGGAGTTGTATAAGCTGTCTGGAGAAAGGAGATCAAAAGTGGGAAGGAGGTGAGAGATAAAGGAAATATAAGTGGGGCAGTATCTGGGAGGGATAGAGATGCGGGTGCGGTGACGGGGGAGGGTAGCTGGAGTCTGAAGTACCACAAGGCCAGCTGTGAGAATGTGATCTACAGTACCCCCACGAGCGTGTGTGGCACCACCAGTATGCCAGCGCGTGAGGCGGGTAGCGGTGGATGTAGTCAAGCAGTGGCTTGCCACCTCGATTGGGAGTGGGAGATGGGTCACCAAGGGCAGGGTGTCTGGCGTTAAAATCACCCATATAGATCATTCCACTGTCTGTAAGTATTGGAAGGGCTGGTAGATTAATCACCCCTGGGGCAGAGTAGACAATGCGCAATCGAAGAGTACCATTTCCGACAGTGATTTCAAAGAGCTGAAAGGTCATATCAACTTGTGCAGAAGAATCAAGGAGCGTGTGAGGTATGGAGGAATGAATGTAGGTAATGAGTCCTCTTCTGGTATAATGCACATATGAAACATACCCTGTGAGCATAGGAGCTTCCTCCCCTGGTGGAGCACCACCAGGAAAAGCCTCTTGTATGAAAATAACCTGCAGATGATGACGATAAACATAAGCTCTAAGTGCAGTGAGTTTAGGAGAGTGTCTAATTCCAAAGGCATTCCAAGAGATGGCATGAAATTGTATGCGACTAGCGAATCTTATTCTTATTTTTGCGAAGGGCAGAAGTGGGCGGGGCACTGTCAGACAGAGCATGGGATGAAGAAGACCTGGGCTGCACATCAGTCAACTTCTCAAGGTGGGAGGCGACCTTATTAAGCTTGTCAGTGAGAGTCGTGATGGTGTCGATAACAACATGATGAGACTCGACCAAACTTGTGAGAGTCTTTTCCATTGTATCTTGCTGGGTGACCATACTGTCAATGCGGGCACCTATGGTATCAAAGCGAGCTGTGAGAGCTGTACAGTGGGACTCCAGGGTAGCAACTGCCTTACGGAGAGCAATGATGTCAGCAGAGTCAGTAGGACGTAGAGAGGAAGGTGCGGCGATGGGTGGTGGCAGGGGCAGTGGAGCAAGCTCAGGTGGTGTGGCATGAGACCATCTAGCACAGCCATGCCAGACTTTGACCCCAGGCATGTTGCACCGAACGCACTTAAACTGCAAAGTGTCTGGCGGAGGCTGTGACGTGGATCCCGAAGCAGTATCACAAGCAGCAGCAGATGAGGCAGGTATACGGTGCGAGCAGGAGCGTGTGTCATGGGCAGCAGCACACCACGCACATCTGGCCAGAGCAGAACAAAGGCGTGAGATATGGCCAATACCCCAGCATTTAAAACACCAAGGC
>JAXCGZ010008457.1:10000-22500 GCA_037179515.1 Halocaridina rubra
ATTCAATGCCTCCAAGACACAGTTTCTGGCTATGTCTTTGTCTTCTTCTCCTCCTGATAACCCTATCCTATTCGAAACTAATGAAATTTACCCTCTTAACTCTGTCAAAATATTAGGAATCCATATAGCCTCTAATTTGTCTTGGAGGAATCACATGATCCAAATTTCTAAATCTTCATCCAAAATATTTTGGGTTTTGTTTCGTTTTCGTCATTACTTTTCCTCATTGCAGTTACTTAAAATTTACAAAGGTCTTATCCGCCCCTGCTTAGAATACTGCTCTCACATCTGGGGTGCTTCTTCCTTTACTTATCTTCTTGATAGGGTTGAATTTAAGGCAGTCAGACTCTTTAATTATCCTTCTCTTACTTCTAACCTGGATTCCCTCTCTCTTCGCCGTAAGGTATCTTCCCTTTCACTTTTCTATCGCTACTACTTCCATCGCTGCTCTGATGAGTTGGCGAGTTGCATCCCTCCTCCACTGCCGAGGCTGCATAACGCTCGCCAAGCAACTTCATCTCACAGGTACTGTGTGGAGATTTGTAGCTCGCGGGTTGGTTGGTGCAGGAACTGCTTCTTCCCATTTACCTCCAGAGTCTAGAACTCTCTTCCTCCTTCTGTTTTTCCTAATTCTTATGACCTTTCATCCTTCAAAAAGCAGATCTATCGTCATCTCAGAGCCTAGTCCTCCATATCTCTGGGTCCTCTGTACTTTGACTGTTTTTTTTTTGTCTGTCGTTTTCCTTTGTGTGACAATACCTCATCTCTGCCTTGCCCTTAACCTTTTTCTTTGCCTTTGTCTTGGCATTTTCTTGTGTCCGGGCCTTTATTGATGAGGGCAGTCTCTGCCTGTCCCGGTGTCACACTCTTAAAAAAAAAAAGAATGTGAGGCCTTACCACAATTCCCACCACCACTCTGAAATATTATATTTCGGACGAAGCATTAATTTTTTCTTGAGAGTCTTATAATTTTTTAACTATCATTATTTTACAAAAAAATTGGCAGAACTATCTAATGAACTAACTTATGAAACTATTACAATCTCATTTAATTATCTAAACCGATTACATGAGTATCAAAATTATTATGCTCTTAATGCTTTATAAAATTTTCCTGAAAGACATTCTCATACATATAGAACATTTGATTTCGGAAAAAAACTAACAAAAGAAAAATATATTCCTTGCAATTAGCATTCTAATTAAAGAAAAAAAAATCAAAATTAAGTATTCACAATTGCAATATATAGCTAGTAATCATTGACAAAATTATTTAAGAAAAAAACTAATAAAGGTATTACATTACTCAAGTAATATACAGTACATTTGGATATGATCTATGCAAATATTCATTACTAAAACAAAACATTTGTCTTGGTGTGAAAAGAGAGTTAAAAATATTCACAATTACAATATGAAACTACTATTCAATGACAAAATGATATCTGAGAGTAACTAACTTCACATAATTACGTTACTTAAATAATATAAAATACAGTTTGGTATCAGCTCTTCAAATATTCAACCATGACTTAAAACAATGATAATAGTTAAACAGAAAAACCTAACATCACACTCACAGCATGTAACTACTAGTCAAGGACAAAATGATATAGGAGAGAAACTAAATGAACATAATTACGTTACTTAAATAATGTAAAATATAGTTGAGTATTAATTTTGCAAATTGCAACATTTAAAACACATTATAGTGAGAATAAAAATAGAATTCAACATGCATAATTGATAAATGACACTTATTCTTTAATAAATTTAAACCTAGGGGAGGCTTTGAGGTACTTCTTAAAATTAACTTAAAAGACAAAAAAATTATTTCTGCATCCACTAAATGTTGGCAAAGATGGTAGGGACTTCTTCTTTCCTATCTTTATCAGTTCGAGTACGTAGCTGAAGAGGCGTTATTTCCCTTTGTGGACATTTCTAACTTTTTAATTATTAACTTTCTTAATTATAGGGATTTTCAGTTCCCTTGTTTTTATTTTTTAATTTTTAGAATTTATTATATGTATGGAGATTTTTTCCATCTCCCTCTCTCATTCTTAATATTTTTAGGAATTTTCATTTCCCCAGCCCCTCCCCTCCCATTAGTGCTAGGTCTGGGCCTTATTCCACACCTGCTTCTGTTAAACCCCCACCTTACACTTTGAGGTAGGTCCGGGTTGTAAGCACGTACCGTGAATTCTTTTTCTTGAGACAGGGCCAGACAACAGGAGGGCACCGATATATCTTCCATCAGCCTCTCCCGCCCGCGTTGCTGCAAATCTCGAGGTGATCTTATGACCACCTCCCCACGGAGGTGCATCTCCCTCCAGCTGAAAAATATAAACATAGCCCAGAGTAGATTCTAGGGCCAGAAACTAGGCCAAATGTCGCTAATACTAATGCAAGAGAGAATAGATATGACCTCTGAGTACAAACAACGGCCATATGTAAGAATTCAGAGGGTATACTTCGACTCCTTGCATCTGCAAGCACTTGCAATCTCTCCAATGGGTAAAAGGGACTGGCTTGTGAAAATAAAATTTAAAAATGCAGGTCGGGGCTGCCTGGAAATAGGATGGTAATTAAAAGTATGTGTCTACACTATTAGGTTATTATTCCAAGATACTTAAGACTTAGTTTAGTAACTGATACATAACATTAGTATACTATAGATATAAAATAAAAGTCATGAAATGCTGAAAATCAGCCACTAAAGAAATAATCTTATTAGCAGTGACTACAGTAACAAGAAAGCATGAATTCAAGATAAAAATACAAATAATTTAGTTACTGCTGATAGTATTACGAAAATAGTAATTTGCAAAAAGGTCATAGAGTGATAGCAACAATAACAGCCAAAATAATATTCATAACAGTAATAATAATCATGATCATAATGAGAATAATGAAAATAGAAATAAAAATACTAAATCAGGAATAGCAGCATATACACAATTGAGACTGGCATTTTGAAGTAAGAACAGTTCTATACTTATATTTCGTAAAAATGCTCATTTTATAGTATTCTCTTTTACAATTGGAATTCCTGCAGTCATAATATGCAAATATATATTTGTATATATATAGGAGCATAGTCATCAACCTTCCGGTTGCCCAATTTGTCAGTGGGAGCTTTATCTATTTTCCAAAACAGTTGCAATATGTGGCAGAAAAACTCATATAATAACCATGTCAACTTATGTCTTATCAGTATTTATGCAAAATCAGTATGCAAAAACTTATCAAATGTAATAAAACTTGGGCACATTCATTATCTAGCAAATTTGCAAAAGAATTTATAAAAATATACATTTATAATACTATGCCAACATAAAGCAATAACATGTTTCACTATGGATAGGGCAAAAGACGTGAGAGAGAGAGAGAGAGAGAGAGAGAGAGAGAGAGAGAGAGAGAGAGAGAGAGAGAGAGAGAGAGAGAGAGAGAGAGAGAGAGAGAGAGAGAGAGAGAGAGAGAGAGAGAGAGAGAGAGAGAGAGAGAAAAAAAATATATTTTTCTTCAAAAGAAACGTATATTTTTCGCTTGTATGGCCCTATTTTATGACTTGACTTCCTGCCCAAACTATACAAGGGGACAGAGCGCAACTGCAACCATTTTCTAAGGTCTAAAAAGAATAAAAGCAAAATAACTTAGTGTACAAATAAATAAACATTGAAGCATAAATCCTTTCTTTTTTCTGTTTAGCATTGCAAATAACGTCAGTGAAATAAGCATACACATCCGTGTCTATTATGGCAATCTTTTCACTTTCTATAAATCAGGGGATTGAGTCAAAGCACACACTCACTATAAGTCAACATACCTCTGACGAAATTTGAACAAAATACTACAATCATATGTGATAATTATTAATTATTAAAATATGAAACTCTTGCAAGATTAACAAGAATTGTAAATTAACAATATTTTACACTAAAGCTGATATCTCAAGAAAATTTTCTAATTTTTAATTATTTATCACTACTACTATCAACAGAATTTAGGATTATCCTTTCTTAATAAACAATATAAAAATGACTTAAGTATCATTACTTTATATTTCAAACTCAAAATATAAGCTATGAGAATCTCAGTTATCTTGATTAGCTCAATTGTAATTATAAATTTCATGACAATAACAGTAGTTAACAATAATTATATCTAGATAAGCTTTTCAAAATCTTTAATATCTTTATCCCTTCGAAATATTATAATTATCACATGATGATAATACACTTTTCAACAACAACAAAGAATGTATATATAAAACGTGTATCTGAAAAGAATATAAAAAGTTTGTCTCTGTGTATGCAGTAATAAAATTAGAAATAATATTGCATTTGCAACATTAAAGAATGAATTTTGCTTAAGTTTTAAAATCTCTTAAGGAATTGTACATGAAAAATTATAAATATATATATATATATATATATATATATATATATATATATATATATATATATATATATATATATATATATATATATATATATATATATATATATATATATATATATATATATATATATATATATATATATATATATATATATATATATATATATATATATATATATATTCTTCCACGAACTCAGATTAAATTTTTTTCGAGTGACTATTTAACAGAATTACCTCAGGAGACAGGGGGAGTTATATATATATATATATATATATATATATATATATATATATATATATATATATATATATATATATATATATATATATTTTTTTTTTTTTTCCTTTTCTGACTTACGATCGAGTATGTACTTAACTACCTTCTTTTTTTTCCTACCCCCAATACTGCTCAATATTTGTCTTCTGGACTTTAAATGGCTAGCTCTTGCGGGGAGTTTTGCGTGTAGGTGCTGTTCCTCCCCTGTCTCTTCGATTTCTGGATAGACATCATCTCTTTTAAGTACAGAAAGCAGCTGTGTGACATTCTTGTTGTCATTTCTTGTGAGTTTACACTCCCTTCTTCATGACGAAGCTGAAATAATGGTGACAAACATTATCATAGCTTAAACTTCAAAGTTTAATTTTATCTATTTAGCATAGTCTTTCGGACAAATGATGTATATACTGCAGCTGGAAAGAAAAGTAATGAATCATTCAAAGATTCGTGTCCTTTATCAATTAATATCTCTCTTGGAATATTCAAAAATCGAATAATAATCTCGTTGTCAGAGTAGGGGACAAAAAAATAAAATAAAATCTGCATCTCAGCCATGACTGGGCAGGTGGAAAGTCACATTGTCTTATAAATATCTCTGAATAGATATCGTAACAACTTGATCACCCCTTATTAAAACTATGCTCATATGGCTGGCATTAAGGCACAGTGACGCAGGGGAAGAGTCCTCCCAGACCCTTCCCCTGCAATTCCACCCACGAGAGCATCCCTCCCATGATACCCCTATTCAGACATACCCATCCTCTCACGCACTCGCTGCATTACTTTCAAAACTCTCATTGCTTTATTTCTGTACAGCTCCCCGTCTGGCCATTTTCTATTTACCATGCATGCGTTCCCTTCCTCGTCACTCTGAAGGAATGTGTGTGTGAGATTCGTGGTCCGCCCAGTGGTCGCATGACTGCGTCACCAGTCCCAGGTCCTCCCTATACTACCCAAGTACGTTGCGTTAGGGTGACACCCAAATCCCCCGATCATGGCACAAGTTACTCTACTCTCTTTTCCCAACTGCATAGTGTCTAAATGAGAGAAAAAAAAACTCATTATATCAAACAGTAAAAATCTTAAAAATATCCCTAAATTTTCTAAATCTTCTGAGGATATGTCATACACATGTTTTTATATAAAAAATCAGTACAGTTATTATTACTTTATAATAACGATGTTGAGAGATCAATCGATCATTCCTGCATTCCTTTCTGGGAAATCACACATGAAAAAGGAAAACCTTAAAAGCGGATTCAAGGATATTTCTCACTATAATTCGTTCGCTCATTTTGCAGTATATAAAAACTCTACTACTTATATTCTATTTGCAAACACTGTCAGTTTTTGCTCTAAAGAATTAATATAAGAATGATTTTACACCTACATTGAATATTTTTTAATTTAAATCAATACCTTTGCCTGTTAATAATCAACTTAGGCAATAATAAAAATAAATTGAACACCCTTCAAATGCAATTACTCATTATATTGTTCATATTATTACAAAATTCGAGTTTGTTACTGCTTATAGCTATTAGTACAAATTATCCATGTTAGTAATGGGTACAAAAATTCTAATTTTATTAATTTACTAAAGCCATACTCCCTTTTATATGCGGGGTGGCTGAGTCAAAGCATAACTACAAAGTAAAATGGCGGAGTCCTCCAACCTCAATTTCTTTTAATATTTGTCCCATTACTCACTGGATAGAAATTACAAGTACTTAGCTATTTTGGGATGCTGCTTGAAGGACATCACAGCCACAGGAACTGGAGAAGGGGGTTTTTCTTTCCTCTGAAGTAGATGACTTTCTCGCTGACATCATCCATATGTCTCGTAATATCGTCAATTCACCATCTTCTTAAGTGGATCCAGCAACAGATAACGCCTGGTAGGACATTTTCTCTCAAAGCCCCAGTCACAGTGCGGCGCACGGTGATATGCATTGAGCCCGCAGAATATCTCTCCCAGCTGATGTGTCTCAGTCCTCGCAAACGAATTTTCATTAGATTTTCTTTTGTGTCAAAATGCATGGGACAATTCTTACCGCGGGGGACCATGCCTATACGGGGACGGGGGAGAGGGGTGACTGGCTCAGTTTCTCGTTGCTCTGAGCACCCTCGGAACCTGAGGCGCTTTTCTTGGCGTTGCTTGCTTATAAGCATCTAGAAATTTCTTCATTCGACGAATATTTTCTACCTCGCACATTGCTTCCAGAGATGTATTAATATTAGTTATTTCTAGTCTCTTTGTTGTAGCAATGGCATGGATTCGTCCTGACCTGCCATGAGATGTCGAATTGCCATTTTTCTTACCAAGCCAGGGATACAGCGTGTGAGGTGATAATACATATTGTTACCCTATAAGTAGTGAGGACGGTGATAAATATGCATCGTTCACTTAACAGTGCATTTATTTAAAGACAACTTGAACCTAGTTTACGTCTCAAAGCTACCCAATCGCACAGTTCACGGTTCCCCACCCCCTTCTGGGGAGGTCTCTAACTAGACGTAGTTCTGCCCACCGGCAAGGTCTAATTCCAACTAACACTCTCTGGGTTTATGCTGTCCTATCTAATGGGTGGCTTTACGAGTGCGCACTCTGCCCTCTAGCTTCTTTTGGCGTCAATGTGAGCGACTTACGACATTATTATTATTTCAGTTATCATTATGTTAAATTATTATTATTATTATTATTTTTATTATTATTATTACTATCATTATTATTATTATTATTATTATTATTTTAATTATTATAATTATTATTATTATTATTATTATTATTATTATTATTATCATTATTATTATTATTATTATTATTATTATTATTATTATTATTATTATTATTATTATTATTATTATTATTATTACTATTATTATTATTATTATTATTATTATATATCACAATTATTATTTTTATTATTATTATTATTATTATTATTATTATTATTATTATTATTATTATTATTATTATTATTATTATTATTGTTATTATTATTATTATTATTATTATTATTATTATTATTATTATTATTATTATTATTTTTATTTTTATTATTATTATTATTATTATTATTATTATTACAATTATTAACATTATAATTATTATTATTATAATTACTATTATGATTACATTATTACTATTATTATTATTATTATTATTATTATTATTATTATTATTATTATTATTATTATTATTATTATTATTATTATTATTATTATTATTATCATATTTATTATTATTATTATTATTATTATTATTATTATTATTATTATTATTATTATTATTATTATTATTATTATTATTTTTATTATTATTATTATTATTATTATTGTTATTATTATTATTATTATTATTTTTTATTATTATTGCTATTATTATTTTATTATTATTATTATTATTATTATTATTATTATTATTATTATTATTATTATTATTATTATTATTATTATTATTATTATTATTATCATTATTATTATCATTATTATTATTATTATTATTATTATTATTATTATTATTATTATTATTATTATTATTATTATTAATTTTATTATTATTGTTATTATTATTATTATTATTTTTATTATTACTATTATTATTTTTATTATTATTATTATTATTATTATTATTATTATTATTATTATTATTATTATTATTATTATTATTATTAACCCAGCCACTGAGGGGGGCAAGCCAGCCTCAACTTGGTGCCGGTCCCAAGCCCGGGTAAATGGGGAGGGTTGGCGGCAGGAAGGGCATCCGGCCATAAAAATTTTGCCAAAACCAAAATATGGCCAGTACAGATAACTGGCCAGAAACATCGACCCCACATAAAAGTGGGAAAAAGATGTAGACGAAGAAAGATCTGTACTGGCCAGAAACATCGACCCCACATAAAAGTGGGAAAAAGATGTAGACGAAGAAGAAGAAGAAGAAGATTATTATTATTATTATTATTTATTATTATTATTATTATTATTATTATTAAAATTATTATTATAATTATTATTATTATTATTATTATTATTATTATTATTATTATTATTATTATTATTATTATTATTATTATTATTATTATTATTATTATTATTGTTATTATTATTATTATTATTATTATTATTATTATTATTATTATTATTATTATTATTATTATTATCATTATTATTATTATTATTATTATTATTATTATTATTATTATTATTATTATTATTGCTATTATTATTATTATTATTATTATTATTATTATTATTATTATTATTATTATTATTATTATTATTATTATTATTATTATTATTATTATTATTATTATTATTATAATTATTATTATTATTATTATTATCATTATTATTATTATTATTATTATTATTATTATTATTATTATTATTATTATTATTATTATTATTATTATTATTATTATTATTATTATTATTATTATTATTATTATTATTATTTTGTAGTACAATAGAGAGCAAAAGATGTAAGATTGGATATGTTTGATAGGAGGAAGATGGATGTATTGGCATTGTGTGAGACGAAGATGAAAGGAAAAGAAGTGGCATTTGGTGATGTGACTGGTAGGGTGTCTGGGGTTGAAAGGGGGAGAGCTAGAGAAGGTGTGGCATTATTGCTGAGTGAATGGATGGTAAATAAGGTAGCGGAATGGAAAGAAGTGTCATCTAGGCTGATGTGGGTGAGGGCTAGGATAGGTAGGGAATGTAGGGCTTTTGTTAGTAAGTATGGGCCAGGATGTGAGAGAAGTGAGGAAGAGCATGATGAATTTTGAAAAGAGTTAACTACGTTTGTGGATGGTCTGAGCAGAAGGATCTATATAGTTGTGTTGGGTGACTTGAATGCCAGAGTGGGTGATGGAGAGGTAGAAGGTGTTGTAGGAAAGTATATGGTACCAGGTAGGAATGAGAGTGGCGAGAGACTAGTAGATACGTGTGTGGAGCAAGAGTTGGTGATAGGTAATAATTTTTTCAAGAAGTTAATAAATAAGTATACATGGATGAGAGTGGCAAATGGAAGAGTGAGAGAAAGAGCATTGATGGATTATGTGTTGGTAGCAAAGACGTGCATGCATTTAGGGGTGTGGCTGCTGGGGTGTCTGATCATTTTTTGGTTGAAACAAAAGTGGTAGTAGCAAAAGAGTGGGGAAATAGAGTGGGGGAGATGTAGAAGGGAAATGGTGAAGGTGGAAGAGTTGAAAAAAGCCAGAGAAGAGACAGGAATATCAGGACAGGTTGAAAGTGGCATATGACATGGTGAAAGAAAGAGAAGTTGGGGAGTTAGAGGAGGAATGGGGGTTGATGAAAGAATGTTTTGTGGGACATGCAAGTGATGTGTGTGCAAAGAGGTTTGTTGGAGGTTGCATGAGGAGGGGCAGCGAGTGGTGGAATGAAGGGGTGAAAATGAAGGTGGAAGAGAAAAAGAGGGCTTTTGAGGAATAGCTGCAGTGTAAAAGTAGGGAGAAGTATGAAAGATATAGGGAGAAAAATGTGGAAACCAAGCAGAAGGTAGAGGAAGTGAAGAGGTTGGCAAATGTTAGGTGGGGAAATAATTTTATTAAGTCATATGAGGAGAATAAAAAGAAGTTTTGGAAAGAAGTGAAGAGAGTAAGGAAGGGTGGATTGAGGATGGAAGAGACAGTGAAAGATGTAAATGAACAGATGTTAAAAGGGAACGATGAAAGGAAAAAATGGGCAGAATATTTTCAGTGCTTGTTGAATGTTGAGAAAGATAGAGAGGCAGCTATATTGGCAGTGGGGGGTGTTCAAGTGCCAGTAATGGGAGATGAAAATGAGACAGAGATTACAAGAGAAGAGGTGAAAGGGGCATTGTATAAAGTGAAAGTAGGTAAAGCACCCGAAATGGATGGTGTGAGAGTGGAGATGTTGAAAGAAGGAGGTATGACTGCATTGGAATGGTTAGTGAGAGTGTTTAATATATGCTTTATGTTATCAATGGTGGCAGTGGAATGGGTGATTGCTTGTATAGTGCCCCTATACAAAGGTAAGGGAGATGTGCATGAATGCAGTAATTTTAGGGGCATAAGTTTGTTGAGTGTGGTAGGAAAAGTGTATGGTAGGATACTGGTTAATAGGATTAGGGATTAGATAAAAAATGTGATCGCAGAAGTGCAGAGTGGTTTTTGGAGAGGTAAATGTTGTATCAATCAGATTTTTATAGTTAGGCAGTTTTGTGAGAAATATTTAGCAAAGGGTAAGGATGTGTATTTTGCATTTTTGGATATGGAGAAAGTGTATGAGAGTTAATAGAGAGGCAATGTGGAATATTTTGAGATTATATGGAATTCTCTCTCTCTTCACCGTAAGGTATCTTCCCTTTCGCTTTTCTATCGCTACTACTTCCATCGCTGCTCTGATGAGTTGGCGAGTTGCATCCCTCCTCCATTGCCGAGGCCGTGTAACACTCGCCAAGCAGCCTCGTCTCACAGGTACTGTGTGGAGATTTGTAGCTCGCGGATTGGTCGGTGCAGTGACTGCTTCTTCCCATCTACCTCCAGGCTCTGGAACTCTCTTCCTCCTTCTGTCTTTCCTAATTCTTATGACCTTTCATCCTTCAAAAAGCAGATCTATCGTCATCTCAGAGCCTAGTCCTCCATATCTCTTGGTCCTCTGTACTTTGACTGTTTTTTTCTTTCTGTTGTTTTCCTTTGTGTGTCATTACCTCATCTCTGCCTTGCCCTTAACCTTTTTCTTTTCCTTTGTCTTGGTATTTTCTCGTACCCGGGCCTTTATTGATGAGGGCAGTTTCTGCTTGTCCCGGTGTCACACTCTTAAAAAAAAAAATTAACGGTAAATTGTTGCATGCAATGAAGAATTTGTGTGAGGGCAGTAGAGCTTGTGCTTGGGTAGGGAATGAAGTAAGTGAGTGGTTTCCAGTGAGTGTGGGAATGAGACAGGGATGTATGATGTTACCATGGCTGTTCAATTTGTATACTGATGAAGTCGTAAGAGAGGTGAATGAGCGAGTGCGTGGTCGAGGTTTGAGAATGGTAGACGAGGATGATAACAAGTGGGAGCTGAATCAGTTGCTGTTTGCAGATGATACTGTGATGGTGGCAGATTCAGAGGAGAAGCTATGTCAGTTAATATTAGAATTTGGAATGGTGTGTGAGAGAAGGATGTTGCAAGTGAATGTGGGAAAGAATAAGGTTATGAGGTGTACAAGAAATGAGAATGGTGCTGGATTGAATGTTATATTGAATGGAGAGACACTTGAGGAAGTTGATCAGTTTAAGTATTTAGGCTCGGTTATAGCTGCAAATGGTGGAGAGGAAGCAGATGTGTGTCACTTAGTGAATGAAGGATGTAAAGTGTTGGGTGCGTTGAAAGGAGTGATGAAGAATAGAGGGTTGGAAATGAATGTTAAGAAAGTTTTATATGTGAAAGTGGTTGTGCCAACTGTGATGTATGGATTAGAGTTATGGGGTATGAAAGTAAGTGAGAGACGGAAACTAAACGTGTTTGAGATGAAATACCTGAGGAGTATGACTGGTGTATCTCGGTTGGTAAGGGTTAGGAATGAAGTGGTAAGAGCAAGAACGGGTGTGAGGAGAGAAATTGCAGCCAGAGTAGATATGAATGTTCTAAGATATAATGGCCATGTGGAAAGGATGGATGATGAAAGACTGCTGAAAAAGGTGATGAATGGGAGAGTTGACGGGAGAAATGCTAGAGGGAGGCCTAGTTTTGGGTGGATGGATGGAGTAAGGAGAACCCTGAATGATAGGAGGTTAGATATGAGGGAAGCAAGAGGGCGTGCTAGGAATAGGAATGAGTGGCGAGCGAT
>JAXCGZ010008457.1:27500-30000 GCA_037179515.1 Halocaridina rubra
TATATATATATATATATATATATATATATATATATATATATATATATATATATATATATATATATATATATATATATATATATATATATATATATATATATATATATATATATATATATATATATATATATATATATATATATATATATATATATATATATATATATATATATATATATATATATATATATATATATATATATATATATATATATATATATATATATATATATATATATATATATATATATATATATATATATATATATATATATATATATATATATATATATATATATATATATATATATATATATATATATATATATATATATATATATATATATATATATATATATATATATATATATATATATATATATATATATATATATATATATATATATATATATATATATATATATATATATATATATATATATATATATATATATATATATATATATATATATATATATATATATATATATATATATATATATATATATATATATATATATATATATATATATATATATATATATATATATATATATATATATATATATATATATATATATATATATATATATATATATATATATATATATATATATATATATATATATATATATATATATATATATATATATATATATATATATATATATATATATATATATATATATATATATATATATATATATATATATATATATATATATATATATATATATATATATATATATATATATATATATATATATATATATATATATATATATATATATATATATATATATATATATATATATATATATATATATATATATATATATATATATATATATAATATATATATATATATATATATATATATATATATATATATATATATATATATATATATATATATATATATATATATATATATATATATATATATATATATATATATATATATATATATATATATATATATATATATATATATATATATATATATATATATATATATATATATATATATATATATATATATATATATATATATATATATATATATATATATATATATATATATATATATATATATATATATATATATATATATATATATATATATATATATATATATATATATATATATATATATATATATATATATATATATATATATATATATATATATATATATATATATATATATATATATATATATATATATATATATATATATATATATATATATATATATATATATATATATATATATATATATATATATATATATATATATATATATATATATATATATATATATATATATATATATATATATATGCATATATATATATATATATATATATATATATATATATATATATATATATATATATATATATATATATATATATATATATATATATATATATATATATATATATATATATATATATATATATATATATATATATATATATATATATATATATATATATATATATATATATATATATATATATATATATATATATATATATATATATATATATATATATATATATATATATATATATATATATATATATATATATATATATATATATATATATATATATATATATATATATATATATATATATATATATATATATATATATATATATATATATATATATATATATATATATATATATATATATATATATATATATATATATATATATATATATATATATATATATATATATATATATATATATATATATATATATATATATATATATATATATATATATATATATATATATATATATATATATATATATATATATATATATATATATATATATATATATATATATATATATATATATATATATATATATATATATATATATATATATATATATATATATATATATATATATATATATATATATATATATATATATATATATATATATATATATATATATATATATATATATATATATATATATATATATATATATATATATATATATATATATATATATATATATATATATATATATATATATATATATATATATATATATATATATATATATATATATATATATATATATATATATTATATATATATATATATATATATATATATATATATATATATATATATATATATATATATATATATATATATATATATATATATATATATATATATATATATATATATATATATATATATATATATATATATATATATATATATATATATATATATATATATATATATATATATATATATATATATATATATATATATATATATATATATATATATATATATATATATATATATATATATATATATATATATATATATATATATATATATATATATATATATATATATATATATATATATATATATATATATATATATATATATATATATATATATATATATATATATATATATATATATATATATATATATATATATATA
>JAXCGZ010008458.1:0-12500 GCA_037179515.1 Halocaridina rubra
ATATATATATATATATATATATATATATATATATATATATATATATATATATATATATATATATATATATATATATATATATATATATATATATATATATATATATATATATATATATATATATATATATATATATATATATATATATATATATATATATATATATATATATATATATATATATATATATATATATATATATATATATATATATATATATAAATAATATATATATATATATATATATATATATATATATATATATATATATATATATATATATATATATATATATATATATATATATATATATATATATATATATATATATATATATATATATATATATATATATATATATATATATATATATATATATATATATATATTTCTTTTTATTTAATGGACTTTTCCTACCATACATACATATATCACTGAGAGAGAGAGAGAAAAAGAAAGAAAGAAAGAAAGAAAGAAAGAGAGAAATAATTTATCAATACATATATGTGTACGCACACACACTCATATATATACATATATATATATATATATATATATATATATATATATATATATATATATATATATATATATAAAGTCTCTCCTTACATCCTGCTCAGGGGTTTTCTCGCGAATCTTCAGACTATGTCCTCTAGCTCTTGAGAACCATCTGTATCAAAGTATCACTCCCTATCCACTCTGTCAAGGCACTTGAGGAATTTAAAAACTGTTACCATGGCACCCCCTCTCTTTTCTTGCTTCTATTAATGGTCAGTTTAACTCTTTCAGCCTTTCCAAATAACTGATATTCCAATTCTCTGATTTGTTTATATGTAGCTTCAGGTTGGGATTCCAGAGGAGTACTGCATATTCAAGCTTAGGCCTCACATAAATTTTGTGCGTACGTGTTTACGTGTGCATATATGCATGCGTTGTCTTCTTTTGTTTTTATGGGGACTCTAGTCTTAATTACTCGAGGATTAAAGGGAAAACGGATGAAAGACGAACAATAGAAATTCGAAAGTAAAAAAAAAAAAAAACGCATTCCACGTCTGATAAAGATAAATAATGAAATAATGAAGATAACATAAATAAAAAGAATGCGCTGGCTTTATAACTGAGATAGATATATAGATAGATATATAGATAGAGAGATAGACTGACTGATGGACATATATATATATATATATATATATATATATATATATATATATATATATATATATATATATAATATATATATATATATATATATATATATATATATATATATATATATATATATATATATATATATATATATATATATATATATATATATATATATATAGAGAGAGAGAGAGAGAGAGAGAGAGAGAGAGAGAGAGAGAGAGAGAGAGAGAGAGAGAGAGAGAGAGAGAGAGAGAGAGAATTGCTTCGCATATATACATAAGTAATTCTGTCGTGGCATATATATGTATGTATGTATATATATATATGTGTGTGTGTGTGTGTGTGTGTGTGATTACCTAATTGATTACCTAATTGTGTTTACGGGAAAGAGCCCAAAGCTCGTATCTTCCCGTCTCCTCATCGGTTCCATTTTATACTTAGTCATACTTATCATACCTGTCCTTAAAACTATGGATTGAGATAGCATTAACTACCTCCTCGCTTAGCCAATTCCAATTATCAACTACTCTTACACTGAAAAAGTATTTCCTTACATCCTGCGAAGAAGTTTTCTTACGAAGCTTCAAACTATGACCTCTAGTTCTAGAGCCAGCCAAATCAAAATATCGATCCCTATCCACTCTATCATAACCATGAAGGAATTTAAAGACTGTCACCATATCCCCCCTCACTCTTCTAGCTTCGAGTGATGGTAAGTCTAATTCCCTCAGCCTCTAATCATAACTGAGATTGCGTATTTCTGGCACCAGTTTCGTGGCATGTCTTTGAACTTTTTCAAGCTTAGCTATGTGCTTTTTCAAGTGTGGATTCCAAAATGAGGGCTGCATATTCGAGTTTTCGCCTCACATAGGTTACATAAATATTTCTGAACATTTCCTTGTCCATGTGCCTGAAGGCTACCCTTACATTTGATAAGAATGCATATGCTGCCCTTACTATGCCATTTATATGTATTTCTGGAGACAAATCTGCCAGTATGTTTACTCCTAGATCTCTCTCATTTTCTGTCTCTTGAAGTTGTACTCCAGCCACCGAGTAGTCAAGCTTGGGCCTTCTTGCACTTGTACCCATTCTCATTACCTTACATTTTGAAGTATTGAATTTCATTAGCCACTTTTCTGACCACTCATGCAGATTATTTAGATCCTCCTGAAGTTCTCTACCATTGTTCTCGTTTTTTACTTTCTTCACAATCTTTGCATCATCTGCAAACATATTCATGAATGAATCTACAGACTCTGGTAGGTCATTTACATATACAAGGAACAAAAGTGGCCCTAAAACTGAACCCTGTGGAATTCCACTACTAACTCTTCTCCATTCAGACACTGAGTGTCTTACTCTAACCCTCTGTTCCCTTCCTGTTAAGTAAGTTTTTATCCATTCCAAAACATTTCCACCTATTCTAGCCATTGATTGCAGCTTCCTAATAATAATAATAATAATAATAATAATAATAATAATACTTTATTTCCAACATACATTGGGTATTCAAATATGGGTGTACAATTAAAATTTACAAGTAAAATCTTCCTTTAAGAGTAACTTCTTAAGATTATATTTAAAAGTATACACTGAACCAGCATTTTTTAGTTCTCTGGGAAGCTGATTATATAAATGAGGTCCACGAATGTTTATATCTCTTGAGCCAATATCAGTTTTAGACCTTCGTACTAATAAATCTTCCCCTTGACGGGTAGTTAACCCGGTAACTGAGCTTACTGTGGAAAAATTATACAAGCAATCAGGAATATTGTTTCTTAGTATATTAAAAACAAAGGTACATATATCAAAAACATATTTATCTCTAATCTTTATCCATTCTAGATCTTTTAAAACAGGAGAGATGTGCTCGTATTTTCTTACATTGCCAACAGCCACTCGTGCTGCAAAGTTTTGTAACTTTTGTATTCTTTGTAATTGAGTCTTATTTGTACATCCCCAAACTTTGAGACAGTAATTAATTAAACTCATAGCTAAGGACTGGACAATTATTATACGAGTTGATGTTTCAAATGAGTCTTTTACCCTATTTAGATATATTAGAGTACCCATTACTTTTTTATAAATTTCATCTATATGCATTTCAAAATTCATGTAACGGTCAAAATAGACACCTAGGTTCTTTACCGAGTTCATTGGCTTAATGATATTACCGTTAAAATTTATATGAAGATTGTCATCAACTTCTGATAATAATTGTCTGGATCCGATAAGAATAGATTGGGTTTTAGTTTCATTAAGTAACAGACCATTTTTTAGAAAGTAACGTTTAGCCATATACAAAATTTCTTCTGCTCTACGAATAATATTTTCTAAATCATTAATTTCTCCCTCAATTAAGATTTGAGTATCGTCAGCATATTGAATGACATAACAGTTAGGTAAATATTTTACTAGATCGTTTACATATATTAGAAAAAGTATAGGTCCTAGGATCGATCCCTGAGGGACCCCAAACAATACCTTCTTGGAACTTGAAACTGTATCTTTTATTCTGACTGACTGGTAGCGGTTTTTTAAATAGTTCTCGAACCAGCTTGGGTCAATGTTCATTTTTTTGCATTTTTCTAATAATATACTATGGTTTACACTATCAAAAGCTTTAGAAAGATCGAGTAGTAGTAGCAATGATATTTTCTTATTATCTATATTTTTGTATATTTCATCTGATATTTTCAATAAGGCAGTTTCAGTTGATAATTTTGGCCTGAAACCGTGTTGACTTTTTGCAATAAGTTTATTTTTTTCAAGAAACTCACTTAACTGATTTGCAACAATCTTTTCAAGTATCTTTGATAAAATTGGTAGTAAAGAGATTGGTCTATAGTTAGAGACGTCGTCAGGATTTCCATTTTTAAAACCAGGAATTACATGGGGATTTTTCCATAAATCTGGGTAGATATTGGTAACTATGGAAGTATTGATTATTACCGTCAGATAATAAGCTATTACAAATAATGAATCTCTAATAAAACGAAAACAAATTCCATCTGATCCATATGCATTAGAGTCTTTCAGATTTTTTATTACTAAGATTACTGTATTACAATCTACTGTAGTAGGGTTAAAGACATCAGTACTTCTATTGAATGCACTATGTTCTTCCAAATTTACATTATTATTATTATTGCTACCATCATCACTATTATCATTACCATTACTACCACCATCATTATTATTTACACCATTATCAACATTTCTATTATTATTACTACTACCATCATCATTATTATTACCACCATTACTATTATTGATTTCATTTATTATTTCTTTTTTTGTTTTTTCAAAGGTTTTTTTCCCCACTTCAGCGAAAAAATTATTGAACTCTTCTGCTTTAGCACTTACATCTACCTCATCGGGTATAATTGATATGTTACTACTTTTATTACAGTTATTGGAAAGCATGGTTTTAGCAATTTTCCATGTATCAGAGATATTGCCTTTAGCGTTTTGAAATTCTTTTTTGTAATACTGTTTCTTACTGTTACTTAATAATGATTTTACTTGTTTCTTATGCTCTGTAAACTTTTCTCTTAAAGGGATATTATCTCTTTGTAGTTTTACTTCATTTTGTAGTTTGTCTCTTTCTTTCATAATGTTTTTTATGTCATCTGTTATCCAAGGAGCGGGGGGACGAAATATTTCTCTTGTCACGAGTGGTGCACATCGATCTATACATGATGATAAGACACTGGTTAAAATTCTTACTTGTTTATTTATATTATCGGTATATAGAATTTCATTTAATTTATGTACTTCATTCATAAGTAAACTACAAAGTAATTCTTGTGAATAATTTCTTAAGCATCTGAATGTTTTAAAGATTGGTTGTCTCTTTGGTTTGCGAATATTTAGGGACGTTACAATTTCCTCGTGGTCTGCTATAGGGCTTGGCATTACGTCACACTTAGTTATCATATGTTTGGAGTTTGTTATTACTAGATCGATTTGGGAAACTGAAGTGGGAGTGATTCTAGTTGGTTTATTTATAATCTGTTCTAGATTTAAATTCTTAATAAGTCTACTCATTTTATTTTCTCTTTTTAGTTGATCATCATTAAAATCGCCATATATAAAAACTGGTTTGTTTTTTAAAATTATCTCCTTAAAAACGTCCAAAATATAGCTAAAGGAGGTTACCGAGGCTTTGGGGTGGCGGTACACGCAGCCTATGATAATAGAAGGAAACTTTTTATGTTGGACAGAGATCCATTTATCTTCCACTCCTTCGTGCTTCTCAGTTTCAAGATTTAGTTCAGTGGCCTTCAAATAATTTTTAACATATAAACATACACCTCCACCTCTACCACTGTCATAGCGATAAATATTATATGAAGGAATATTAATAAATGCATTATTAATTGACGGATACAGCCATGATTCGCTAATGCAAAGAACATCAATATTTTCTTGTACAAGCTTATGTTCAATTTCTAGTATATGGGATAACAGGGATTGTGCATTTATATGTACGACAGATAATCTATCATTATATTTACAAGTAACTTTCACATCGACAGCAGTAACAGCAACAGCAGGAGACGAGGTATTACCATGTTTCATTGGGGTGGTATCCATAGTCATAGTTGTAGTTTCGACTGTATGATTCTGCTGGGAATTCATCATTGTAGTGTGTTCTGGGGTTAGCCCATGGATCCTGGTGTCTGTACCTGCCGTTGGATGTGTAATGCATGTGGAACAGTGTCAAACGCTTTCTGGAAGTCTAGGAATATGCAATCTGCCCAGCCCTCTCTTTCCTGTAAGATTTGGCTTACCTCATCATAAAATTCTAATAAGTTTGTTACTGTTGATCTTCCTTCTCTGAAGCCATGTTGCCTCACTGACAAAAAGTTGAAGGATTCCAAGTGAAGAGAGATATGTTTCCTTAGTAGTTTCTCCATAAGTTTGCAAACTATGCTGGTCAAGGAAACTGGTCTATAGTTCAGAGCCGTATCCCTCCTTCCCTTTTTGAAGATAGGTATCACATTTGCTTGTTTCCAGCATCTTGGAATCTCCCCCGACTCCAGTGACTCCTTAAATATGATACTTAGTGCCACTGATATTGTGTTTGCGCATTTTTTAAGCACATGAGGGGATATGTCATCAGGACCTGTAGCTTTATGAACATCTAAATCCATCAGCGCTTTGTGTGTGTGTGTGTGTGTGTGTGTGTGTGTGTGTGTGTGTGTGTGTGTGTGTGTGTGTGTGTGTGTGTGTGTGTGTGTGTGTGTGATTACCTAATTGTGATTACGGGAAAGAGCCCATAGCTCGTATCTTCCCGTGTCCTGATCGGTTCCATTTTATACTTAGTGATACTTATCATACCTGTCCTTAAAACTATGGATTGAGATAGCATTAACTACCTCCTCGCTTAGCCAATTCCAATTATCAACTACTCTTACACTGAAAAAGTATTTCCTTACATCCTGCGAAGAAGTTTTCTTACGAAGCTTCAAACTATGACCTCTAGTTCTAGAGCTGTGTGTGATTACCTAATTGTGTTTACGGGAAAGAGCCCAAAGCTCGTATCTTCCCGTCTCCTGATCGGTTCCATTTTATACTTAGTGATACTTATCATACCTGTCCTTAAAACTATGGATTGAGATAGCATTAACTACCTCCTCGCTTAGCCAATTCCAATTATCAACTACTCTTACACTGAAAAAGTATTTCCTTACATCCTGCAAAGAAGTTTTCTTACGAAGCTTCAAACTATGGCCTCTAGTTCTAGAGCCAGCCATATCAAAATATCGATCCCTATCCACTCTATCATAACCATGAAGGAATTTAAAGACTGTCACCATATCCCTCCTCACTCTTCCAGATTCGAGTGATGGTAAGTCTAATTCCCTCACCCTCTCATCATAACTGAGATTGCGTATTTCTGGCACCAGTTTCGTGGCATGTCTTTGAACTTTTTCAAGCTTAGCTATGTGCTTTTTCAAGTGCGGATTCCAAAAGGGGGCTGCATATTCGAGTTTTGGCCTCACATAGGTTACATAAATATTTCTGAACATTTCCTTGTCCATGTGCCTGAAGGCTACCCTTACATTTGATAAGAATGCATATGCTGCCCTTACTATGCCATTTATATGTATTTCTGGAGACAAATTTGCCAGTATGTTTACTCCTAGATCTCTCTCATTTTCTGTCTCTTGAAGTTGTACTCCAGCCACCGAGTAGTCAAGCTTGGGCCTTCTTGCACTTGTACCCATTCTCATTACCTTACAGTTTGAAGTATTGAATTTCATTAGCCACTTTTCTGACCACTCATGCAGATTATTTAGATCCTCCTGAAGTTCTCTACCATTGTTCTCGTTTTTTACTTTCTTCACAATCTTTGCATCATCTGCAAACATATTCATGAATGAATTTACAGACTCTGGTAGGTCATTTACATATACAAGGAACAAAAGTGGCCCTAAAACTGAACCCTGTGGAACTCCACTACTAACTCTTCTCCATTCAGACTCTGAGTGTCTTACTCTAACCCTCTGTTCCCTTCCTTCTAAGTAAGTTTTTATCCATTCTAAAACATTTCCACCTATTCTAGCCATTGATTTCCACCTATTCTAGCCATTGATTGCAGCTTCCTAATAAGTCTCCCATGTGGAACAGTGTCAAACGCTTTCTGGAAGTCTAGGAATATGCAATCTGCCCAGCCCTCTCTTTCCTGTAAGATTTGGCTTACCTCATCATAAAATTCTAATAAGTTTGTTACTGTTGATCTACCTTCTCTGAAGCCATGTTGCCTCACTGACAAAAAGTTGAAGGATTCCAAGTGAAGAGAGATATGTTTCCTTAGTAGTTTCTCCATAACTTTGCAAACTATGCTGGTCAAGGAAACTGGTCTATAGTTCAGAGCCGTATCCCTCCTTCCCTTTTTGAAGATAGGTATCACATATGCTTGTTTCCAGCATCTTGGAATCTCCCCTGACTCCAGTGACTTTTTAAATATGATACTTAGTGCCACTGATATTGAGTTTGCGCATTTTTTAAGCACATGAGGGGATATGTCATCAGGACCTGTAGCTTTAGGAACATCTAAATCCATCAGTGCTTTGCATACCTCTGTGGCTGTAAGGTTGATGTTCTCTATTACCCGCCCTTGAGCTTCTATCACTGCAATCTGAGGGGGTGGGGTATTTTCTACTGTAAATACTGACTGAAACTCCTTGTTCAATTCTTTGCAGATCTCTTCATCCGTCTCAGTGATGCTTCCATCCGCTCTCTTTAGCCTTAAAACCTGCTCTTTTACCTTCAGTTTTCCTCTGATAAAGCTGTGGAAAAGCTTGGGATTTTCTTTAGCCTTCCTGGTGATGTCCCTCTCATAGTCTCTCTCTGCCTCTCTCCTTTTACTTAGGTAGTCATTTCTTGCTCTTTTGTAGGTTTGCCAGGCATTTATGTTTTTTCTCCTCCTATACCTTTTCCAGCATTTGTCTCTCCACTCCTTAGCTCTTTTACACCTATTATCGAACCATTTCTCTCTGGCATGAATTACACCTACTTTGGTGACAGGTATGCAGCAATCTACTATCTTCCCATATTTCTCACAAAAGATGGCATACATTTCTTGTACAGATTTGTTGTAAAATAAGGTTCTCCAGTCAATAACTGCAAAAAGCTCATTCATTTTGATGTAATCTCCTTTTGGATAGTTCCTCCTCATGTCCTCAGTGCCTCTACTCTCAGGAAGAATATCTTCAATGATATACTCCATCAACAACACACAGTGGTCACTCTTTCCAATTGGTGTGTGTGTGTGATTACCTAATTGTGTTTACGGGAAAGAGCCCAAAGCTCGTGTGTGTGTGTGTGTGTGTGTGTGTGTGTGTGTGTGTGTGTGTGTGTGTGTGTGAGAGAGAGAGAGAGAGAGAGAGAGAGAGAGAGAGAGAGAGAGAGAGAGAGGAGAGAGAGAGAGAGAGAGAGAGAGAGAGAGAGAGAGAGAGAGAGAGAGAGAGAGAGAGAGAGAGAGAGAGAGAGAGAGAGAGAGAGAGAGAGTAATTTCTATTCAGTAAAAAGGAGGATAAAAGTGATGAGAAAATGTCTTGTAATTTTCCACATTAAAAAGACATTAAAAATGAGAGAAAAAAGAATGTAAATCAGAGACTTGGAGACTAGCAAAACCCCTTCTCAAGGGGAAATTGCGCCCATTGTATATGTAGTATGTAGAGTATGTATGTATGTATGTATGTATGTATGTATGTATGTATGTATGTAAGAAAATTCCTTATTTTCTAGAGAGTAATGAAAGCTTATTAAATTTCATCGTTGCTATTTGCATGTAAATAGACAATATAATAATTTAAGGAGCTCTTTGATACTAATATGTTAATTAGGAATTACTCCTTAATAATACTATATACACATACATGTATAAAAATATAAGCAAAAAAAAAAAAAAAAAAAAAAAAAAAAGCACACACACACACATATACATATATATATATATATATATATATATATATATATATATATATATATATATATATATATATATATATATATATATATATATATATATATATATATATATATATATATATATATATATATATATATATATATATATATATATATATGGTAGGAAAAGCCCATAAAATAAAACAACGAAAATATATATATATATATATATATATATATATATATATATATATATATATATATATATATATATATATATATATATATATATATATATATATATATATATATATATATATATATATATATATATATATATATATATATATATATAAAAAGTACTTATTGTTTTCGTGACCTAAACTGGTCACCTTCTCAAAGTACTTTGCGAAGGTGACCAGTTTAGGTCACGAAATTAGTAAGTACTTTTATATATATATATATATATATATATATATATATATATATATATATATATATATATATATATATATATATATATATATATATATATTTATATATATATATATATATATATATATATATATATATATATATATATATATATATATATATATATATATATATATATATATATATATATATATTCGTTGTTTTATTTAAAGGGCTTTTCCTACCATTTTAGACTGTATGTTAACAGTTCAGTGTTATTAAGATATATATATATATATATATATATATATATATATATATATATATATATATATATATATATATATATATATTGTGTGTGTGTGTGTGTGTGTGTGTGTGTGTGTGTGTGTGTGTGTGTGTGTGTGTGTGATTACCTAATTGTGATTACCTAATTGTGTTTACGGGAAAGAGCCCAAAGCTCGTATCTTCCCGTCTCCTGATCGCTTCCATTTTATACTTAGTGATACTTATCATACATGTCCTTAAAACTATGGATTGAGATAGCATTAACTAAATCCTCGCATAGCCAATTCCAATTATCAACTACTCTTACACTGAAAAAGTATTTCCTTACATCCTGCGAAGAAGTTTTCTTACCAAGCTTCAAACTATGACCTCTAGTTCTAGAGCCAGCCATATCAAAATATCGATCCCTATCCACTCTATCATAACCATGAAGGAATTTAAAGACTGTCACCATATCCCCCCTCACTCTTCTAGCTTCGAGTGATGGTAAGTCTAATTCCCTCAGCCTCTCATCATAACTGAGATTGCGTATTTCTGGCACCAGTTTCGTGGCATGTCTTTGAACTTTTTCAAGCTTAGCTATGTGCTTTTTCAAGTGCGGATTCCAAAAGGGGGCTGCATATTCGAGTTTTGGCCTCACATAGATTACATATGTGTGTGTGTGTGTGTGTATGTGTGTGTGGTGTGTGTGTGTGTGTGTGTGTGTGTGTGTGTGTGTGTGTGTGTGTGTGTGTGTGTGTGTGTGTGTGTGTGTGTGTGTGTGTTTCCTGCATTAACAAAAGAAAATAGGTGTTTATTTTACCATTGTAGGCGAGTATAAGAAAAGGATTCGAAATTAATTCGAATACAAGAGTCAAAGTTGTGTGTATGGCTAGGATCCCGCAAAGGATCTTAGCCATACACTGAACCGCATCAGATGCTTTTATGAAATCCTTTTGTGTGTGTCTAGCTAACTAACAATATGGTATCCTAGGTTTACACTGTTTAAGAAATTGGGCCAAGGTCACAGACAAATCCATAATAATAAGTTGGAAATGTCGATTAAAGTTGAACGTCGAATGGTGTTAATTCAATCAATAAGTTTTATGCAACTTTTTATCTTTCGTATTTACGTATCTCATCACGGTGGCTTATGGAGGCGTGTGGAAAGGGGGGGGAGGGGCAAAAGTTGCAAAGTCAGAACTTTCTCAAGATAATTATCGGGAACACCTGGCGGTAATGAGGTGGACAAGATAGTTATGGAGAGAGAGGGCTAGACTCTTCGGTCATTATCCTACGCCGGCATGATTGAAATGCTTTTTAATGCTGTTTTTATCATCTGATCTTTTATTTTAAGTATTTTCTTCGATTATCCGCCTTTTATAGTATTTTAATTTTAGTCCTTTTCTTTTTTAGTATTTCTTAGTAAACTATTGTGTGTGTGTGTGTGTGTGTGTGTGTGTGTGTGTGTGTGTGTGTGTGTGTGTGTGTGGTGTGTGTGTGTGTGTGTGTGTGTGTGTGTGTGTGTGTGTGTGTGTGTGTGTGTGTGTGTGTGTGTGTGTGTGATTACCTAATTGTGATTACCTAATTTTGTTTACGGGCAAGAGCCCAAAGCTCGTATCTTCCCGTCTCCTGATCGGTTCCATTTTATACTTAGTGATACTTATCATACCTGTCCTTAAAACTATGGATTGAGATAGCATTAACTACCTCCTCGCTTAGCGAATTCCAATTATCAACTACTCTTACACTGAAAAAGTATTTCCTTACATCCTGCGAAGAAGTTTTCATACGAAGCTTCAAACTGCGACCTCTAGTTCTAGAGCCAGCCATATCAAAATATCGATCCCTATCCACTCTATCATAACCATGAAGGAATTTAAAGACTGTCACCATATCCCTCCTCACTCTTCCAGATTCGAGTGATGGTAAGTCTAATTCCCTCAGCCTCTCATCATAACTGAGATTGCGTATTTCTGGCACCAGTTTCGTGGCATGTCTTTGAACTTTTTCAAGCTTAGCTATGTGCTTTTTCAAGTGCGGATTCCAAAAGGGGGCTGCATATTCGAGTTTTGGCCTCACATAGGTTACATAAATATTTCTGAACATTTCCTTGTCCATGTGCCTGAAGGCTACCCTTACATTTGATAAGAATGCATATGCTGCCCTTACTATGCCATTTATATGTATTTCTGGAGACAAATCTGCCAGTATGTTTACTCCTAGATCTCTCTCATTTT
>JAXCGZ010008458.1:17500-34979 GCA_037179515.1 Halocaridina rubra
CTCTAGTACCGGCCCTTGAGCTTCTATCACTGCAATCTGAGGGGGTGGGGTATTTTCTACTGTAAATACTGACTGAAACTCCTTGTTCAATTCTTTGCAGATCTCTTCGTCTGTCTCAGTGATGCTTCCATCCGCTCTCTTTAGCCTTAAAACCTGTTCTTTTACCTTCAGTTTTCCTCTGATAAAGCTGTGGAAAAGCTTGGGATTTTCTTTAGCCTTCCTGGTGATGTCCCTCTCATAATCTCTCTCTGCCTCTCTCCTTTTACTTAGGTAGTCATTTCTTGCTCTTTTGTAGGTTTGCCAGGCATTTATGTTTTTTCTCCTCCTATGCCTTTTCCAGCATTTGTCTCTCCACTCCTTAGCTCTTTTACACCCATTATCGAACCATTTCTCTCTGGCATGAATTACACCTACTTTGGTGACAGGTATGCAGCAATCTACTATCTTCCCATATTTCTCACAAAAGATGTCATACATTTCTTGTACAGATTTGTTGTAAAATAAGGTTCTCCAGTCAATAACTGCAAAAAGCTCATTCATTTTGATGTAATCTCCTTTCGGATAGTTCCTCCTCATGTCCTCAGTGCCTCTACTCTCAGGAAGAATGTCTTCAATGATATACTCCATCAACAACACACAGTGGTCACTCTTTCCAATTGGTGGTTCATACTCAATATTTTCAATATCCAACACATTATCTGTGAACACCAGATCAAGTAGTGATGGCTCATCCCCACCCCTGGCTCTTGTTGGTTCCATTACATGTTGGTGTAGGAAATTCCCTTGTACGCAATCTAGGAATCTTGCCCCAAATGAGTCCTCACCACTGTGTGGGTCAAGATTTATCCAATCTATCTCTTTATGATTAAAGTCTCCCATAATCAAAATCCTACATTTTTTCTCCCGCGCCATGTTAACAACTGAGTTTATGACTTCAATCGTACCTATATGACTTTCCTCATAAATTTCAAGCCTATTTTGGTTCCTTGGTGGGTTGTATACAACAGTTATTATAATGCTCTCTGACCCAGTATTTATGCGAGCAACAAGAAATTCCCTGAACTCACTTTCTATAGCCAAGTTTATTTCTTCAACTTGAATCCTCTCACTTATGAGCAGTGCTATCCCTCCACCAGTCCTCTCAGATCTTTCGACCCTTAGTATTCTGAAGCCCTTAGGAAAAACTGTGACACTGTTTATGTCCTCACTCAACTTAGTCTCTGTAATTGCTACTATATCTGCCTTACTGTTGTGAATCCTATCTTTTAATTCTACTGCCTTACCAGCTAATCCATCAGCATTTGTGTATAACAATCTTATTGAGGCCCCATCCCCTGATCTTCTGTCATTATCTTCTTTATCTCCCCTTTGTCTGGAAGTATTCTGTAACGAAAATTTTTCTTCTCTTCTTCATTTCTTTCATCATTTAACCTTCTTGCCTCTTGCAACAAGTTTTGGATCTTTCCCATCTCTTCCTGTGTTCTGTATTGTCTAATGAACACTTCTTTGCATTCTTGAAGGTCTTTTAGACTTTTTTTTCTCAACAATATTTCCCTACATGTCTCCCCTCTCTCAAAGGTTACTTTTGTTGGTCTCGGCTTTCCTTCCCTCGAATATTTACCTAGTTGGTGTATGTTTACAATATCCTCAGGACCACATACTACTCCAAGCTTTCTTATCAGGTCTACAACGTTAGCTTTATTTTCTTCAAGTCTCCCCAGCCATGTTGGCTCCTGGGATTCACTTATGCCTGAGATTACCACTGTCTTCTCCTTATCAAGTGCCTGTCTGATGAGTGGGTTTGCCCTTTCCATCACAACGTCTTTCATTTTTTCGATTACTGTCTCTTTATAGTCAACTGTTTGTATGTTTTCCAGTGCCACCACCTTTACAGCCTCTTTTACTGCCACATTCCCCTTTAGTGCATCAGCAAAGGACGTTTTCATGGCATCATTTTCCATATTCAGCTCCTGGAACTCTTTTCTGAACTGTTCAATGTTTTCCTTAATCTGAACATTCCAAGCAGCAATCTCGTCTCTCTCAGAAGAGAGCAGTGAACTAACATCTAATTCCTTTAGGTTGTCATTTAGCGGTTTGTTTTTATCTTCTTGTTTAGAAATTCTAGATTCTAGTTGACTCTTTTCCCCTTCCAGCTTCTTTATTCTTTTTTCTAGTACCTTTCTCTCCTGCCCTTGTGCTTTATTTGCTTCCTCCAAAGATCTTATTTGTTCTCTGAGTGTTTCATTCTCTTTCATTTCTCCATCCATATTCCGAATTTTATCATCAAGGCTTGTAACCATTTCCTCTAACTTCTTGATTCTCTGTTTAAGTCCTCTGATGACTACCCCTTCTCCCGACCCATGGGTGGGAGAGGTTTGGGACAGAGATGGCTTCATTTTTATGTTCTCCCTCTCACAGAATATAGAAAGAAGACGAGAAAGAGGAAAAAAAAAAGAAAAGAGAAAAACTTCTAATTTACCTTCACACAGAATTTTTATATCTCCATATAAGTGCTATTTAGTGACTCAGTTTGTCTCCTTTCTGGTAACACACATCTTAACTTAAAAACTTGACCATGGTAGTTTAAGTATAAAAAGAAAAAGAAAAACAAAAGTCAAACCTGAAGGAAAATTCGAATTTGTGTTCGAGGTGGCACCCACCTGTTTCTGTTATATATTCTTCCTAACTGATAAACTGACTTGCTAACCAAGATATGTTATCACGGGATTTAGACTTTACATTTAACTCAATATATATGCAAAATAACAAAATAGCAAAAGAGAAAGCTAAAAGAAAAGCAAAAAAAATGAAGAAAATAGGACTGCTGTACTACTTGGCAACTTAACTCAGTACTGTTGACAGGTGGGTATTTGGTAATTTTTTTTTCTTTTATTATTGTGATTACCTAATTGTGTTTACGGGAAAGAGCCCAAAGCTCGTATCTTCCCGTCTCCTGATCGGTTCCATTTTAGACTTAGGTGTGTGTGTGTGTGTGTGTGTGTGCTACACAATAAAAAGTCTTCCCAGTACCCTCTCGGTTCGACTACAGAGCCCTCAGATTAAGAAACGCTTCAGTAATTCTCTACCTCATCAGAATTTTACTTTTTTTTTCCCTTGACTGATTAATAGAACTGTAGCTAAAAGATTCTAATTCTATTAATACCTAATAATTGAAGAGGCAGAAGAAAGATTATTTTAATTGAATCCCTTTTGTAGGGCCACTTTTCAGTCTCAAAGGATTACATTTCTTGCTAATTTATTACGTTAATGGGAGTTGATATATTCAACCTGAGTGGCTGTGTCTTGAAATGAGAGACTGAATAATGTATCTTTTATTCTCTCTGTGTCTTCCTCTCTCACTTATATAAGTAATTGTATTTGTAGATTGTCCTGAATAAAGGTAATGAATCTCTACTTTTGACTGAAAATAAGTATTTGTGTACCCCTACAAGATTTATATATATATACATATATATATATATATATATATATATATATATATATATATATATATATATATATATATATATATATATATATATATATATATATATATATATATATATATATATATATATATATATATATATATATATATATATATATATATATATATATATATATATATATATATATATATATATAAGTAGTCACCGTGGCTCAAGTGGTAGCGTCCGCGACTCTGAGGCGTCAGGTCAAGGATTCGGGCCCCGTCACGGTCTGAGGTTAGCTAGGGCATGCACTCACTGCAACGATTACATCTGCCAAAGCAAGTCCTTTGCAAGAGGGCAACCGTCCTAGCCCTTGGTAGAAAAGGAAGTCCGTGACGTAAAACCGGAACAACATATATATATATATATATATATATATATATATATATATATATATATATATATATATATATATATATATATATATATATATATATATATATATATATATATTAAACACACTTATATGCAAGTTTTTCTGTTACCTATCAGAAAAGCTTGTCTGTACGTTTGGTTCCTTGAACAGACACCATGAAAATATCAGGATATTAACAGGTAAATTCATTTCTTTTTTTAGCTAAGGTATGAACGGAATTTAATTCTTAACAGATTCTAAGTTCAAGTACATAAAACCCAATTTTCAAGTACATTTCAAGGGCAACAATTCTCACTCACAGAAAATCAAATAAAATCTCTTTTCATATGATAGTCATAGTCATAGATTTTATTGCCAAATATTTAGTATACATACAGGAATAAATATGTACATTACATTCAGAGGTACTAGCCTGCTGAGCAAGAGCTCCTTGGATGGCAGTTTAATATACATTTCACATGATTTAAAGTATGACGGTACTAGTTAACAAAAGCTCCAATTTAGCAATCTTATACTTATCTTGTAATAAAACAAAACAGTAGCCTGACCTTCACCTGGTCATAATGATACACCAATACTGTATTAATTATTAATCAACAGCTGCTTGATTTTGCCTAGTAAATAAATGCTGTTTGGGTTTCTTTTTAAATAAAGATGTGCCAGTTATTGTTTTTAAATCTTCTGGTAATGCATTCCAACATGATGGTAATAACATGCATTGGATAGAAGGTTCAAACCCAGGGGAGAGAAACATGATGTGGCCAACACGTTCCCATGCACGATTTTTCCTAGTTTTTTCTTTATGACTGTAACACCGGAACAGGCAGAAACTGCCTTCATCAATAAAGGGCCGGGCAAGAGAAAATACCAAGACGAAGAAAAAAAAGGTTGAGGACAAGGCAGAGATGAGGCAATGTCACACAAAGGAAAACGACAGACAGAAAAAAACAAAGTAAAGAGGACCCAGAGACATGGAGGACTAGGCTCCGAGAAGACGATAGATTAGCTTTTTGAAGGATGGAAGGTCATATGAATTAGGAAAGACAGAAGGAGGAAGAGAGTTCCAGAGTCTGGAGGTAGATGGGAAGAAGCAGTCGCTGCACCTACCAATCCGTGAGCTACAAATCTCCACACAGTACCTATGAGATGAGGCCGCTTGGCGAGTGTTACGCAGCCTCGGCAGTGGGGGAGGGATGCAACTCGCCAACTCATCAGAACAGTGATGAAAGTAGTAGCGATAGAAAAGCGAAAGAGAAGATACCTTACGGCGAAGAGAGAGAGAATCCAGGTTAGAAGTAAGAGAAGGATTATTAATGAGTTTGACTGCCTTAGATTCAACCCTATCAAGAAGATAAGTAAAGGAAGAAGCACCCCAGATGTGTGAGCAGTATTCTAAGCAGGGACGGATAAGACCTTTGTAAATTTTAAGTAACTGCAAAGAGGAAAAGTAATGATGAAAACCAAACAAAACCCCCAATTTTTTGGACGAAGATTTAAAAATTTGGATTATGTGATTCCTCCAAGATAAGTTAGAAGCTATATGGATTCTTAATATGTTGATAGAGTTAAGAGGGTAAATTTCATTAGTTTCGAAGACAATAGGGTTATCAGGAGGAGAAGAAGATAAAGAGATAGCCAGAAACTGTGTCTTGGAGGCATTGACTTTAACTAAATTCTGAGTGCCCCTCTCAGATACTCTCTGCAAATCGGAGTTAACAGTGTAAGAAAGAGTGATACGAGATTGATTACGAGTAGCAGATGAAGGTTGTGAAGAAAAGGCAGAGGAAAAGGGAAGGGTAGAATCATCAGCAAAGGCATGAAGAGGAGAGGAAGATGGGGATTGTAGAGTAGGAACAGAGTTGGCGAAAGAACAAAGCCCTGTGGAACACCACTGGTAGAGAAAGGGCTAGATGTCGTGCCATCAACAACTACAAATATAAAACAGTCAGCAAGAAAACTGGAAATCAGAGAACAGAAAGAAGGGGTAAAGCCATAGGCAGGGAGTTTGGCCAACAGAGCCTTGTGCCCGACTCTGTCGAAAGCCTTAGAGATATCAAGGGCAACGACAAAGGATTCCCCATAGTTCCTCAGAGAAGATGACCATGCATGAGTAAGATAGGACAGGAGATCACCAGTGGATCTTGCCTTGCGGAAGCCGTACTGGTGATTAGAGATAAGTGAGTTAGATTCAATTGAGCAAAGTTTCGAAAACTTTAGCAATAGAGGAGGTTAGGGCAATAGGTCGGTAGTTAGAAGGAATAGAGCGATCATCCTTCTCTTATGAACAGGTTGAACTAGAGCATGCTTCCAAGATGCAGGATAGATACTGGTTGACAAAATGAGGCGAAAAAGATGGCAAAGCACGGGAGCCATTCATCTGCAAACTCCTTAAGGAACCTTGCAGCGATACCATCGGGACCAGATGCCTTGTTTGTCTTTAGCGAGCGAAGAACCTTATGAACTTAGAGTGAAGAAAGGATAAGGGAGGGCATAGGGTAAGAGAGGGGTAAAGACTGAGGAACAGGTGCGCTGGAATCGTTGATAGAAGAGTTGGCAGAAAAATGAGAGCCAAAGAGAGTGGCTTTGTCAGTGGGAGAGCAAGCTATAGAACCATCAGAACGAATGAGTGGGGGAAAGCTTGAGTTACAGAAGTTTTTGGAGAGGTTTTTGGCTAAGGACCAGAAGCATTTGTTAGTGGGAGAGGAGTTAAGGTCATCAACTTTCCTTCTTATAAAGGAAGCCCTAGACCTTCGAATCAGAGCAGTACAGCGATTCCTAGCTATAACAAAAGCAGAGCAAGTTAAGTCAGAAGGTGAGGCTTGGTAAGATCAGTGAGCCCGATTCCTGGCCAGAATAGCCATGGAGCAGGCACAGTCAAACCAAGGTTTAGGGGGAGATAAATTTTTGTAGAAGAGGGGATGTACGCCTCCATTCCCCCGGTCATGATCTCCGCAACTTTTAGAGCTACCTGGAAAGGGCTGCGGGACCGAAAGCAGTGCTCATCCCATGGGAAGTCAAAAAGAAAGTTACGCAAATTTTCAGGTTGGGTACGCTCGTAGTGCCAAAGGTAGCGCTGAGTAGGAGGGATTGGTGGTGGTGGAGCGAAAATGGAAGAAACTGAGATCATAGAGTGGTCAGATTTACCAAGAGGGGAAAGCACAGAATAAGAGTAGTTTGGGCTAGAAGTAAAAAATAGGTCAAGAGTGTTTGCAGCATGTTCGTGATGATCAGGAACGCGAGTAGGATGTTTGATAATTTGCTCCAGATCGTGAATAATAGAGAAAGCAAGGGACTCGCTTCCTCCCACATCTGTATGAGAAGAATGAAGCCACTCACTGTGGTGTACATTAAAGTCTCCAATGTAGAGAACTTCGGCATGTGGGTGAGAAGATAGCAAGGACTCATGGCAGGAGGACAGATATTCAAAGAAAGACACAAACTTGGTGGAGTTTGGAGAACAGTAGCAGAAGCAAAGGAAGATAGTGGTAGTGGAGAGATAGACTTTTAGCCAGAGAACATCAAAGTCTGGAGATTCAAGGTCCATGAGCCTTGCAGTAGGAGCGTTACTGTTGCAGTATGCACAGACCCCACCTTTGGAACGAAAACGAGTATACAGATTATAGTGAGAGATTTGAAATGGGTCAGTGGAAGCATATTTAGACAGCTGGGTTTCATATAGGAGGTAGAGGTTAGGGAGGAAAGTGCCCAACTGCTGTTCCACAGACGAAAGATTAGAGTTTAGCCCACGAATGTTAGAATAGGTTTATGCATAACAAGGTCGGTGACATCCAATTTATATCTGACGTGGTAACAAGGATCGATATCAAATTCCTTTTCCCAAGAAAACGTTGCAGTATTTTTATACTGTCAAACGGTGTATGTGTATCTGTGTCTGTAAGTATGTATCAACGTAATCATTTTATTTTATATTCAAAATGTTATCAACACGTTTTCCTAGAAAACGTTGCAGTATATTTATACCTCAAAAGAGAGTATGTGTATCAGTTTATGTGTCTGTGTTTCAATGTGATTTTATTTTATTTTTAAAATGACATCAAAATATTTATCAAGAAAAACTTTACTGTCTTTTCAGAAATATACAGAATCTATGAATATATGTTTGCTAGTAGGAGCGACTTTCTTTGTAATATGTTTAATTTCTAAATTAGCGTTGTAAGCATGAAATATAAAGGGAAAGGTAGGCTAAAGAGGAGATTTATGGATGTAGTGAGGGAGGACATGAGGGTGTGTAGTGTGTCAAAGGAGGACGGAAGGGATAGGGCGACATAGAGAAAATTGATTCACTGTGACGACCCTTGACAGGAGAAGCCGAAAGATTTTATGATGATGAGTGTTGTAGCATGGATAGATTGATGGGGGGGGTGTTACCATATGAAGCGGTGGCTATAAATCAGGTCCTCTTCTGGACTATGTAATTACGTTGGAGGCCAAAATTGTCTTATCCTTTTCTACCTTATGTAAATATTTTTTTTCCTTGACTATACAGGGGTAATTATGCTGGAAGTGAAAACCTAAGGTACTTCTAATCATATTCTGCATTATGTCAACATATGGTCTTCTAGACTCTGTAATTATGCTGGTGATGAAAACCTTGAGGTAATATCTTATCATATTCTGTATTACGTCAATATATTTTTTTCCTGGACTTTGTAATTATACTGGAGGTGGAAGGACTTGGGGCATGGTGAACATCAGGTAGTTGGGCCTGACGTGAGGTCAAGTAAATGGCCCAATAAATTACTTCATTCAGAATAGAACTTCAGAGGGAAGGAAATACAAAGGATATAACTGACACCCTAGAGGGAGATCTATTGATCTTTAGCCAGCGCATAGAAAAGCATACATACATAAATACATACATAAATTCTGGTGTGTGAGGACAATAAACATTTACACTCTCTGATACTCTATAACAAAACAAAACAAAACAGAAAACAAGTTGTGAGTGCATGTAGAAGAGATAAAGAAAAAAAAATTCCAGTGAAATATTTTTCTTCATCTCCAAGACAGACCAGTTTGGAATGTGACAACAACAATGTTTTCGATTCTCTGATGCCCTTCAACGAAGCCAAATGAGAAAAAAGAACAAATCTTTTATGACCTATATTTATCTCGCTGAGAGCTTTAGACAGTGAAGAGTTATGTATGATTATTCGAAATTCCTTATTAAGATCCTCAAAGCTGGAACACGGCCAACAATAATGAATTTGTGGAAGAAGAAGAATTATTAATTTATTTATTATGTTTACACAGAAGTTCCCAGTGGTGTTAGTGTATAAAATAATATACATAGATTTTGTTGTTGTTGTTGTTTGGTATTTTTCAAATCGCTATTAATCTGCACTCGTATGGGAGTGAACACAGACTGGTTGGAGGCGGGGAATTAGGTCTAGAGACCCTTCCTAATATCCAGCGGTGGGATCGATTACGGGTCTGTTACTTCAAGGTCGAGCGTGAAACCACAGAGCTACTACGGGACCTTTATCACATGTCACTTTGATACATAATAATCAATACCACAAACGGCTATAAATGACCCTGAAACTCATCCGATATTTTCATAAACAAACGGCTATAAATGACCCTGAAACTCATCCGATATTTTCATAAACAAACGGCTATAAATGACCCTGAAACTCATCCGATATTTTCATAAAGAAACGGCTATAAATGACCCTGAAACTCATCCGATATTTTTATAAACAAACAGCTATAAATGACCCTGGAACTCATCCGATATTTTCATAAAGAAACGGCTATAAATGACCCTGAAACTCATCCGATATTTTCATAAACAAATGGCTATAAATGACCCTGAAACTCATCCGATATTTTCATAAACAAACGGCTATAAATGATCCTGAAACTCATCCGATATTTTCATAACCAAACGGCTATAAATGACCCTGAAACTCATCCGATATTTTCATAAACAAACGGCTATTATAAATGACCCTGAAACTCATCCATTATTTTCATAAACAAATGGCTATAAATGACCCTGGAACTCATCTGATATTTTCATATCTCAGTAAGATATGACAGAGAAATTTATGACATTTTGAAGCCACGTTTTGTTATATTATATATAATAGCGCATTTAAGATCCCGTAATTGGGCTCGGTAAATCTTCACAATTGACATTTGGAGAAATTAAATGGGAAAGAGAGTACTTACCATGATTTACGACCGATTGCACGAAATTCACTTTCATAATTATCATGCCTATAGTTTCCAGTTTGGTACTTATCTCGACTGCTTATAGCTTTCAGTATTGATCGTATAACTTTTTTCTTATTTTAGTTCTGGTTTTTCATTAACGGTGTAACGTTTGAGAGTTACTGAGTGGGAGCCAGGCGTTATATATACTTAGCAATAGAAGGTGTGTGTGTGTGTGTGTGTGTGTGTGTGTGTGTGTGTGTGTGTGTGTGTGTGTGTGTGTGTGTGTGTGTGTGTGTGTGTGTGTGTGTGTGATTACCTAATTGATTACCTAATTGTGTTTACGGGAAAGAGCCCAAAGCTCGTATCTTCCCGTCTCCTGATCGGTTCCATTTTTAGACTTAGTGATACTTATCATACCTGTCCTTAAAACTATGGATTGAGGTAGCATTAACTACCTCCTCGCTTAGCGAATTCCAATTATCAACTACTCTTACACTGAAAAAGTATTTCCTTACATCCTGCAAACAAGTTTTCTTCCGAAGCTTCAAACTATGACCTCTAGTTCTAGAGCCAGCCATATCGAAATATCGATCCCTATCCACTCTATCATAACCATGAAGGAATTTAAAGACTGTCACCATATCCCCCCTTACTCTTCTAGCTTCGAGTGATGGCAAGTCTAATTCCCTCAGCCTCTCATCATAACCGAGATTGCGTATTTCTGGCACCAGTTTCGTGGCATGTCTTTGAACTTTTTCAAGCTTAGCTATGTGCTTTTTCAAGTGCGGATTCCAAAAGGGGGCTGCATATTCGAGTTTTGGCCTCACATAGGTTACATAAATATTTCTGAACATTTCCTTGTCCATGTGCCTGAAGGCTACCCTTACATTTGATAAGAATGCATATGCTGCCCTTACTACGCCATTTATATGTATTTCTGGAGACAAATCTGCCAATATGTTTACTCCTAGATCTCTCTCATTTTCTGTCTCCTGAAGCTGTACTCCAGCCACCGAGTAGTCAAGCTTGGGCCTTCTTGCACTTGTACCCATTCTCATTACCTTACATTTTGAGGTATTGAATTTCATTAGCCACTTTTCTGACCACTCATGCAGATTATTTAGATCCTCCTGAAGTTCTCTACCATTGTTCTCGTTTTTTACTTTCTTCACAATCTTTGCATCATCTGCAAACATATTCATGAATGAATTTACAGACTCTGGTAGGTCATTTACATATACAAGGAACAAAAGTGGCCCTAAAACTGAACCCTGTGGAACTCCACTACTAACTCTTCTCCATTCAGACACTGAGTGTCTTACTCTAACCCTCTGTTCCCTTCCTTCTAAGTAAGTTTTTATCCATTCCAAGACATTTCCACCTATTCTAGCCATTGATTGCAGCTTCCTAATAAGTCTCCCATGTGGAACAGTGTCAAACGCTTTCTGGAAGTCTAGGAATATGCAATCTGCCCAACCCTCTCTTTCCTGTAAGATTTGTGTGTGTGTGTGTGTGTGTGTGTGTCCAAATGAGTAACTGAGCGTCCTCTGCCTCCTGTAGTTTATACTCTCTTAAGGGCGGTTTACACGGTCAAATGGTTCGTCGAACGCGGTTCGACAGACAAGTGTTTGAGGTGATGTTCGAACGTGTGAACAGGGTATTTGGTTGTCGAACACGTTTGTCGAACGTGTTCGACAACCAAATAACCCGTTCACACGTTCGAACATCATTTCAAACACTTGTCTTTCAAACCGCGTTCGACGAACCGTTTGACCGTGTAAACCGCCCTTTACTCTCATACTCTGCGATATCTACTTTATTCTCCATGGGTGGAGGACAATTATTCCGCCTCAGTGTTCCCCCCATGTAGCAAAAGTCGACTATCTGGATCGGAGCAAGGGAATCGGAAATTCCCCCCCCCCCCCTTCGTATTTTCATTCCAACAGAGTAAGGTTTTACACCCATGAAATTATCTACGCGACAGATAAAGGAGTGTGTGGACCGTGGCAATGAAAGCTCTCAGATTGGGCACGGCATACAATAATTATGATATATTAGTGTGTGTGTCCGTGTTTGTGTGTGCGTACGTGTGTGTGTGCGCGTGTGTTAAGGTCATTAGTCTTAAAATGTACATATGTATGTTCCTTACCCCTAGGGAATTTAAATGAAAGCTCTCAAGAGTAGCCATTAGCATCGTAATCACCCCAATGGATTACAGGTAATGACTCCAGATTCCTAGTGATCTTAATGTAAATGGTGGCCCTCATTACATCACAAATGTTTCTTTTTTTTACATTTATTTCTAACTATTCATTTATATATTTGCAAAATGACTTAGTTGGAATTTCTCAATGGCCTCTTGGAGAACTACCGAAAGCTTTGGCTCAAGGTTTCATAACTCAAAGACCTTCCTAACCTCTATCCTTTCCACTGATCTGGTCACGGGATCGGTACCGTGTTGAGTTGGTTTACTCCCCTGGTGTCTGGTAATGTGCATGTGTGTTATGTTTTACCACAAACACAAAAATTAAGCGTTCGAGTGATCACCTTATCAATTTTTCTTACGTAACTAGAAGATGCTGTGTGTGTATGTGTGTGTGTGTGTGTGTGTGTGTGTGTGTGTGTGTGTGTGTGATTACCTAATTGTGATTACCTAATTGTGTTTACGGGAAAGAGCCCAAAGCTCGTATCTTCCCGTCTCCTGATCGGTTCCATTTTAGACTTAATGATACTTATCGTACCTGTCCTTAAAACTATGGATTGAGATAGCATTAACTACCTCCTCGCTTAGCCAATTCCAATTATCAACTACTCTTACACTGAAAAAGTATTTCCTTACATCCTGCAAACAAGTTTTCTTACGAAGCTTCAAACTATGATCTCTAGTTCTAGAGCCAGCCATATCGAAATATCGATCCCTATCCACTCTATCATAACCATGAAGGAATTTAAAGACTGTCACCATATCCCCCCTCAATCTTCTAGCTTCGAGTGATGGTAAGTCTAATTCCCTCAGCCTCTCATCATAACCGAGATTGCGTATTTCTGGCACCAGTTTCGTGGCATGTCTTTGAACTTTTTCAAGCTTAGCTATGTGCTTTTTCAAGTGCGGATTCCAAAAGGGGGCTGCATATTCGAGTTTTGGCCTCACATAGGTTACATAAATATTTCTGAACATTTCCTTGTCCATGTGCCTGAAGGCTACCCTTACATTTGATAAGAATGCATATGCTGCCCTTACTACGCCATTTATATGTATTTCTGGAGACAAATCTGCCAGTATGTTTACTCCTAGATCTCTCTCATTTTCTGTCTCTTGAAGTTGCACTCCAGCCACCGAGTAGTCAAGCTTGGGCCTTCTTGCACTTGTACCCATTCTCATTACCTTGCATTTTGAGGTATTGAATTTCATTAGCCACTTTTCTGACCACTCATGCAGATTATTTAGATCCTCCTGAAGTTCTCTACCATTGTTCTCGTTTTTTACTTTCTTCACAATCTTTGCATCATCTGCAAACATATTCATGAATGAATTTACAGACTCTGGTAGGTCATTTACATATACAAGGAACAAAAGTGGCCCTAAAACTGAACCCTGTGGAACTCCACTACTAACTCTTCTCCATTCAGACACTGAGTGTCTTACTCTAACCCTCTGTTCCCTTCCTTATAGGTAAGTTTTTATCCATTCCAAGACATTTCCACCTATTCTAGCCATTGATTGCAGCTTCCTAATAAGTCTCCAATGTGGAACAGTGTCAAACGCTTTCTGGAAGTCTAGGAATATGCAATCTGCCCAGCCCTCTCTTTCCTGTAAGATTTGGCTTACCTCATCATAAAATTCTAATAAGTTTGTTACTGTTGATCTTCCTTCTCTGAAGCCATGTTGCCTCACTGACAAAAAGTTGAAGGATTCCAAGTGAAGAGAGATATGTTTCCTTAGTAGTTTCTCCATAAGTTTGCAAACTATGCTGGTCAAGGAAACTGGTCTATAGTTCAGAGCCGTATCCCTCCTTCCCTTTTTGAAGATAGGTATCACATTTGCTTGTTTCCAGCATCTTGGAATCTCCCCCGACTCCAGTGACTCCTTAAATATGATACTTAGTGCCACTGATATTGTGTTTGCGCATTTTTTAAGCACATGAGGGGATATGTCATCAGGACCTGTAGCTTTATGAACATCTAAATCCATCAGCGCTTTGCATACCTCTGTGGCTGTAAGGTTGATGTTCTCTAATACCGGCCCTTGAGCTTCTATCACTGCAATCTGAGGGGGTGGGGTATTTTCTACTGTAAATACTGACTGAAACTCCTTGTTCAATTCTTTGCAGATCTCTTCGTCCGTCTCAGTGATGCTTCCATCCGCTCTCTTTAGCCTTAAAACCTGTTCTTTTACCTTCAGTTTTCCTCTGATAAAGCTGTGGAAAAGCTTGGGATTTTCTTTAGCCTTCCTGGTGATGTCCCTCTCATAATCTCTCTCTGCCTCTCTCCTTTTACTTAGGTAGTCATTTCTTGCTCTTTTGTAGGTTTGCCAGGCATTTATGTTTTTTCTCCTCCTATACCTTTTCCAGCATTTGTCTCTCCACTCCTTAGCTCTTTTACACCCATTATCGAACCATTTCTCTCTGGCATGAATTACACCTACTTTGGTGACAGGTATGCAGCAATCTACTATCTTCCCATATTTCTCACAAAAGATGTCATACATTTCTTGTACAGATTTGTTGTAAAATAAGGTTCTCCAGTCAATAACTGCAAAAAGCTCATTCATTTTGATGTAATCTCCTTTCGGATAGTTCCTCCTCATGTCCTCAGTGCCTCTACTCTCAGGAAGAATGTCTTCAATGATATACTCCATCAACAACACACAGTGGTCACTCTTTCCAATTGGTGGTTCATACTCAATATTTTCAATATCCAACACATTATCTGTGAACACTAGATAAAGTAGTGATGGCTCATCCCCACCCCTGGCTCTTGTTGGTTCCATTACATGTTGGTGTAGGAAATTCCCTTCTACGCAATCTGTGTGTGTGTGTGTGTGTGTGTGTGTGTGTGTGTGTGTGTGTGTGTGTGTGTGTGTGTGTGTGTGTGTGTTTGTGTGTGATTACCTAATTGTGATTACCTAATTGTGTTTACGGGAAAGAGCCCAAAGCTCGTATCTTCCCGTCTCCTGATCGGTTCCATTTTTAGACTTAGTGATACTTATCGTACCTGTCCTTAAAACTATGGATTGAGATAGCATTAACTACCTCCTCGCTTAGCCAATTCCAATTATCAACTACTCTTACACTGAAAAAGTATTTCCTTACATCCTGCAAACAAGTTTTCTTACCAAGCTTCAAACTATGACCTCTAGTTCTAGAGCCAGCCATATCGAAATATCGATCCCTATCCACTCTATCATAACCATGAAGGAATTTATAGACTGTCACCATATCCCCCCTCAATCTTCTAGCTTCGAGTGATGGCAAGTCTAATTCCCTCAGCCTCTCATCATAACCGAGATTGCGTATTTCTGGCACCAGTTTCGTGGCATGTCTTTGAACTTTTTCAAGCTTAGCTATGTGCTTTTTCAAGTGCGAATTCCAAAAGTGGGCTGCATATTCGAGTTTTGGCCTCACATAGGTTACATAAATATTTCTGAACATTTCCTTGTCCATGTGCCTGAAGGCTACCCTTACATTTGATAAGAATGCATATGCTGCCCTTACTACGCCATTTATATGTATTTCTGGAGACAAATCTGCCAGTATGTTTACTCCTAGATCTCTCTCATTTTCTGTCTCTTGAAGTTGCACTCCAGCCACCGAGTAGTCAAGCTTGGGCCTTCTTGCACTTGTACCCATTCTCATTACCTTACATTTTGAGGTATTGAATTTCATTAGCCACTTTTCTGACCACTCATGCAGATTATTTAGATCCTCCTGAAGTTCTCTACCATTGTTCTCGTTTTTTACTTTCTTCACAATCTTTGCATCATCTGCAAACATATTCATGAATGAATTTACAGACTCTGGTAGGTCATTTACATATACAAGGAACAAAAGTGGCCCTAAAACTGAACCCTGTGGAACTCCACTACTAACTCTTCTCCATTCAGACACCGAGTGTCTTACTCTAACCCTCTGTTCCCTTCCTTATAGGTAAGTTTTTATCCATTCCAAGACATTTCCACCTATTTTAGCCATTGATTGCAGCTTCCTAATAAGTCTCCCATGTGGAACAGTGTCAAACGCTTTCTGGAAGTCTAGGAATATGCAATCTGCCCAGCCCTCTCTTTCCTGTAAGATTTGGCTTACCTCATCATAAAATTCTAATAAGTTTGTTACTGTTGATCTTCCTTCTCTGAAGCCATGTTGCCTCACTGACAAAAAGTTGAAGGATTCCAAGTGAAGAGAGATATGTTTCCTTAGTAGTTTCTCCATAAGTTTGCAAACTATGCTGGTCAAGGAAACTGGTCTATAGTTCAGAGCCGTATCCCTCCTTCCCTTTTTGAAGATAGGTATCACATTTGCTTGTTTCCAGCATCTTGGAATCTCCCCCGACTCCAGTGACTCCTTAAATATGATACTTAGTGCCACTGATATTGTGTTTGCGCATTTTTTAAGCACATGAGGGGATATGTCATCAGGACCTGTAGCTTTATGAACATCTAAATCCATCAGCGCTTTGCATACCTCTGTGGCTGTAAGGTTGATGTTCTCTAATACCGGCCCTTGAGCTTCTATCACTGCAATCTGAGGGGGTGGGGTATTTTCTACTGTAAATACTGACTGAAACTCCTTGTTCAATTCTTTGCAGATCTCTTCGTCCGTCTCAGTGATGCTTCCATCCGCTCTCTTTAGCCTTAAAACCTGTTCTTTTACCTTCAGTTTTCCTCTGATAAAGCTGTGGAAAAGCTTGGGATTTTCTTTAGCCTTCCTGGTGATGTCCCTCTCATAATCTCTCTCTGCCTCTCTCCTTTTACTTAGGTAGTCATTTCTTGCTCTTTTGTAGGTTTGCCAGGCATTTATGTTTTTTCTCCTCCTATACCTTTTCCAGCATTTGTCTCTCCACTCCTTAGCTCTTTTACACCCATTATCGAACCATTTCTCTCTGGCATGAATTACACCTACTTTGGTGACAGGTATGCAGCAATCTACTATCTTCCCATATTTCTCACAAAAGATGTCATACATTTCTTGTACAGATTTGTTGTAAAATAAGGTTCTCCAGCCAATAACTGCAAAAAGCTCATTCATTTTGATGTAATCTCCTTTCGGATAGTTCCTCCTCATGTCCTCAGTGCCTCTACTCTCAGGAAGAATGTCTTCAATGATATACTCCATCAACAACACACAGTGGTCACTCTTTCCAATTGGTGGTTCATACTCAATATTTTCAATATCCAACACATTATCTGTGAACACTAGATAAAGTAGTGATG
>JAXCGZ010008459.1:0-34926 GCA_037179515.1 Halocaridina rubra
AAACACTAATCTATTCATACCCACCCTACCTCTGTCATATGTCTATCTAATCTACATTTGAAGGTGTCTAAGGTATTGGCATTTATTATCCTACTAAGAATACTCTACGGTATTACCAAGCCAATTTTCACCAATTTCCCTTCTGAACCTAAATTTATCAAGATTAAATCCATTACCCATTACGAGTTCTGGTTTGATCATGAATTTTTAAAACTTTATTAATATCACCCTTGTTAATCCCTTTAAACCATTTATACACCTCAATCATATCCCCCCTAACTCTGTGCCACTCTAGAGAATGTAGATTAAGTTTTTTTAATCTGTCATATGGTAGATTTAGGCATTGCATGATTAATTTTTTTTTCGTTTTTTAGTCTTGCTTTGGTTATTTATAATTCTTATTTTATCTTTATATACATTTACAGATAGAGGCTCGTTCTCCTGCATCCTCCTCCTCTTCTACCACATAAGTTACTTGCTCACTGCCACCATGCATGTCCCAGTGTACTGTATAACTGTTGCCCACTGCATAATAGAGTAAAGTATAGTAATGTATGTCAATTTCTAGCTGTAAAGTGAATATGAATATCTTTTGTATACTCTTAAAGACAGATACAGGGCTTTCTGCTTTGCTATGTAGTAATAAAATATTTTTTTTACCTATCATATCTTTGGCATGGTGTGTCTATGTAAGGTTTGGAACGTATCTATGCCCTTTATCATTGTTTCCTATGGAAAATAACTCGTTTTTTCACACGATTTTCCATGTACACGACACTTCTGAGAACCTATCTAGGCGTTATTTTGAGAACAAGGTGTATATATATATATATATATATATATATATATATATATATATATATATATATATATATATATATATATACAGTGATCCCTCGTTTATCGCGGGGGTTAGGTTCCGGAACCAACCGCGATAAGGTGAATTTCCGCGAAGTAGGATCACCCTATATGTACATAGGTATTTTACATTTAATTTTATGTTTACTGTATAAACCCTCCCTGTACTGTTAACAAACCACCCTTTACTTCATAAATAACAGCATGCAAGCGTAAATTTATATGAAAATGATAGGTAAACTTACCGTGAATGAGGTGGTTATGACATGACATACTCATATACATAGGTATTTTACAATTATTTTTACGTTTACTGTATAAACCCTCCCTGCACTGTCAAAAAACCACCCTTTACTTTATAAATATCAGCATGCAACGTACATTTATATGAACGTGATAGGTAAACTTACCGTGAATGAGGTGGTAATGACGTTTGAAGACTCCATAGGAAATTATTCCGCAGCCAATAACAGCTTTACGGCTGCTTTTTGCGAGCAAAGAACATGGCAATGGGGAGTTGCTGTAGCTGTTTATGCTTTTGTTGGAAGATGGTCTTGTAAGGAATCATGGCATCGTCGAGAAGATTGCAGAAGGTCACCGAACGAACCATATTATCGTCATGCTCCTGCAAGAGTTGTTGGACTGCTTTCACATGTTCATACATGGCTGCTAAACGTTCGAGTGCAAGGCCAGGTTCTTCAATTTCTTTGTGCATTTCCTCAAGGTCTTCTTCTTCCTCTTTTTCACTCGCTGATTTTGTCATTTCTTCCAAGTTTTCATCAGTCAAAGGCTGCGAGTGGCAGTCAATCAGTTCATTCATATCTTCGTGAGTCATATCTTTAAAGTCTTCTCCTCCTAGCAATGCAGCCAACTTCACAGCTTTCGCAACTGCCGAGTTATGGACTTCGTCAGGAGAAAATCCCTAGTAGTCGTAGATGACTTCGGGCCACAACTGCTTCCAGCTGGCACTGATTGTGGCCGGCTTCATCTCTTTGATTGCATTCTGAATATTTTGAAGGCATGTAGCAATCGTGTAATTACGCCAGTACGTCATCATTGAGAATTCTTTGTCCGCATCCATGGCTTCAACAAGGTTTGCCAGGGCATTTCGTGTGTAGAAGGCCTTGAACTCATGAATAATGCCTTGATCCATAGGCTGAATTAGTGACATATTCAGTGGCAGGAACTCTACTTGAACATCGTCATATTCGAGATTAGTTGCGTGGCCACCAGCATTATCCATCAAAAGAAGGACTTTAAATGCAAGGCTTTTTTCCGAAAGATAAATTTTGGCCTGAGGGATAAAGCATTGGTGAAACCAGTCCGATGTGAGGCTTTTCGTGATCCAGGCCTTAGGGTTATGCATCCAATACACTGGCAGCAGATTCTTATTCTTGTTCTTCAAAGCCCTAGGAATCTTTGACTTGTAGATAAGCCCGGGCTTTAACATGAAGCCCGCAGCATTCCCGCACATGATGAGGGCAACGCGATCTTTGTGCGCTTTATATCCCAGGGCTTTAGCTTCTTCCTTGAAGAGAAAAGTGCGAGATTTTCTTAAAGTCGTTCTTGACGTAATTTTCTGCGGAAGCTGTATCTGCAGAGGCAGCTTCGCCAAGCACTGAAACGCATTTTAGGCCATAGCGTTTTTAAAATTTGAAGAACCATCCCTTGCTAGCAATGAACGGTTGTATCCTCGGTGGAAAATCGCTGGAGGGTCCTGGTTGTGGGTCGTCGATATCTTCTTCTCTCCCCTCCTCCTCTCCACGGTCGCCACTGTCGTCGACGGGTTCGTTTGTAGCAAATGTATCGTACAGCTTCTTCGCCTTTGTTTGTATGATATTGGTGTCTAAGTTGATGTTTTTCTTTCTGCAATCAGCAATCCACAGGGCCAGAGCAGCTTCCATCCGCACTACTGCCGTTTTGCGGGATGATACGACCCTCTTTTATCGCGGGGGTTTGGTTCCGGGACCCGGCGCGAAACAGGATAACCGCGGAGTAGGATCAGCCTATATGTACATAGATATTTTAATTTATTTTTATGTTTACACCATATAAACTGTAAAAACCCTCCCTGTACTGTTAACAAACCACCCTTTACTTCATAAATAACAGCATGCAAGCGTAAATTTATATGACATACTCATGTACATAGGTATGTTACAATTATTTTTACGTTTACTGCGTAAACCCTCACTGCACTGTTAAAAAACCACCCTTTACTTTATAAATAACAGCATGCAACGTAAATTTATATGTACGTGATAGGTAAACTTACCTTATCTGTTATGGTTAACATTTTCCTTTGCCGCTTAGGCTCACTACAAGAAGCCTTAGAAGATGAAGGATGCTTGGGAGGCATTGCAAAGGTTAAATTATGCGTGTAAAAAAATCACAAGCAAATCGTATTAATAAGCACAACGTGAACGGCGCACACGAGTGAGGCGAGACAATGGAAGATGGTGGAAGCCTTTGTCCGAAACGCTGATAGAGGTATCGTAATTTAGATGTTGCAATACTGTTAGTATTTATGTTTTTTACTATTTTTTACTGTTTTATTATTCTTAGGCTGAGAAATACGTTTTTTTTATCAATAAAATCATGAAACTACTGGAAATATAAATATATATGCTAGCTCACGTAGCTGCGACCCCAATACATCGTACGCTATCGGATACAAGCAAAACGTTTAATAAGCACAACGTGAACGGCGCACACGTGAGTTAGACTGAACGAGCCTTTGTCAGAAATGCTGACAGCGGTATCGTATTTTACATGTTGCAATACTGTTAGTATTTATGTTTTTTACTATATTTTACTGTTTTATTATTCTTAGGCTAAGAAATACGTTTCTTTATCAATAAAATCATGAAACTACTGGAAATATAAATATATATGCTAGCTCACGTAGCTGCGACCCCAATACATTGTACGCTATCGGACACAAGCAAAACGTTTAATAAGCACAACGTGAACGGCGCACACGTGAGTTAGACTGAACGAGCCTTTGTCAGAAACGCTGATAGCGGTATCGTATTTTACATGTTTCAATACTGTTAGTATATATGTTTTTTTTACTATTTTTCACTGTTTTATTATTCTTAGGCTAAGAAGTATGTTTCTTTTATCAATAAAATCATGAAACTACTGGAAATATAAATATAAATGCTAGCTCACGTAGCTGCGACCCCAATACATTGTACGCTATCGGATACTATTTCGCATGATGCAAAACTGTGAGTTATACTGTACGTACGTATATCTAAATATATGTTTTTTACTATTTTTTACTGTTTTATTATTCGTAGGCTGGGATATAAATTTTTTTTTATCAATTAGATAATGAAATATGTTTCTTTCAATAAAAAAACGAAAATACTGAGAATTTTTATTTTTTTAATAGTTTTAATATTTTTGCATATACCCAAAAAATAAAATAATAATTTGCCAAAATAAACCCGTGGTACAGTGAAAACGCGAACCAAGAAACGCGATCAAGTGGGGGATCACTGTATATGTATATATATATATATATATATATATATATATATATATATATATATATATATATATATATATATATATATATATATATATATATATATATATATATATATATATATATTTATACATATATATATATATATATATATATATATATATATATACAGTAATCCCTCGCTTCATTGCGATTCACCTATCGCAATTTCACTGTTTCGCGATTTTTTTTTCCGGCCAATTTTATTTATTTTTTTTTTCCGGCCAATTTTATTTTATTTTTTTTCCCCCAAGATGATTATGACACCAGGATGGGCCAAAAAATGATAAAATAAAATAGCCTTTATCAGGCTGTAAAGAGAAACAGAGATGGAGAGTGTAATGACCTGTCAGATGTGAAGGGATTATAAAAGGTGCGTAATGAATATCCAGCTCTCTGCTGGGTTTTAATATACCTCTGTATTACTTTCATAATGTCTATTCCAATAATTCTCCTTAGATCTTATTATTATTGTTATTGTTATTATTATTATTATTATTATTATTATTATTATTATTGACAACAATAATTTTCCTTTGATGATGATTTTGGAGATTATTATCATCGTCATTATAATTATTATTATTATTATTAAGGGCTAATAATTGTTTGTACATCTGTTGGTTTATTTACTTTAGTAACTGTGTACAGTGCCCCTCCCTTGTTGGCTGGGACAAATAGAGTGTGGGGGGTTGTGTAGAATAGAATGTTGGAGAGAGAGAAAGACATCTTTAATTAACTCTTGTTCATTCAACCAAAACTACATTATTTATTGTAAAAATAATGGTTTAATTACAAATTCGTAATAATAATGAAATTACTACTACTACTACTACTACTAATAATAATAATAATAATAATAATCTCCACAATAATCATCAAAGGAAAAATATTCTTAAAAATAATAATAATAATAATATTAATAATAATAATAATAATAATATGTAAGGAGAATTTTTGTAATAGACATCATAAAAGTAATGCAGATGCATATTAAAATCCAGCAGAGGGCTGGATATTCATTACACATCTTTTATAATCCCTTCACATCTGACAGGTCATTACAAGGGTGATAATTAATAAAGTTTTAAAAATTCATGATCAAACCAGAACTCGTAATGGGTAATGGATTTAAGCTTGATAAATTTAGGTTCAGAAGGGAATTAGTGAAAATTGACTTGGTAATACCGTAGATTCCTAGTAGGATAATAAATGCCAATATATATATATATATATATATATATATATATATATATATATATATATATATATATATATATATATATATATATATATATATATATATATATATATATATAGTGTTGCCTCACTTATCGCGGTAGTTCGGTTCCGGGACCCGCCGCGAACCAGGAAATCCGCGAAGTAGGATCTGCCTATATGTACATAGATATTTTAATATATTTTAACGTTTACACCGTATAAACCCTCCCTGCACTATTAAAAAAACACCCTTTACATTATAAATAACAGCAAGCAACGTAAAGTTTTATGAAAGTGATAGATAAAATTACAGTGAATGAGGTGATAATGACATGACATACATACTCATTTACAATTATTTTTTCGTTTACGTACTGTATAAACCCTCCCTGCACTGTTAAAAAAAACACCCTTAACATTATAGATAACAGCAAGCAACGTAAATTTTTATGAAAGTGATAGGAAAACTTACCGTGAATGTGATGATGACGTGACATACATACTCATTTACAATTATTTTTACGTTTACGTACTGTATAAACCCTCCCTGCACTGTTAAAAAAACACCATTTACATTATAAATAACAGCATGCAACGCAAACTTACATGAAAGTGATAAATAAAATTACGGTTAATAAAGTGGTAATTACATGACATACTCATGTACATAGGTATTTTACAATTATATTTACGTTTACGTACTGTATAAACCCTCCCTGCACTGTATATACAGTATATATATATATATATATATATATATATATATATATATATATATATATATATATATATATATATATATATATATATATATATATATATATATATATATATATATATATATATATATATATATATATATATATATAAATATATATATATATATATATATATATCAACACTCTACGGTGTTTGATATCCACGTTTCACTATTTCATCCAGAAAGACCCAAGCGCATTATCATTGAGAAATACTCCATGAAGATTGTTTAGTCTGTTCTAGCAAAGAGACATAGGCTTTCCACCTGTAACTAAAGTTTCTATGTATTCCATGAAGTTCGATTTCGCAATCTTACTCCTTATAAGATGACTAGCATTGAAAGACCTTGTACATTCAGATATTTGCCAAAAATCCAAGCCCGTAAAGGTGATAATCTCAAAATATCTCGGATAAATTAAAATGAAAACAATAAGGTAAGAATACCATAATTAAACTTACAGCAGGTCATTAATATTTACAATATCCATAATATTTACCAATATTTTGTACATTTAAGTCAAGATATAGATACAAAGAAATAATTATTTTTACGTTTACGTACTGTATAAACCCTCCCTGCACTGTTAAAAAAACACCCTTTACATTATAAATAACAGCAAGCAACGTAAATTTACATGAAAGTGATAGATAAAATTACAATGAATGAAGTGGTAATTACATGACATACTCATGTACATAGGTATTTTACAATTATTTTTACGTATAAACCCTCCCTGCACTGTAAAAAAACACCCTTTACATTATAAATAACAGCAAGCAACGTAAATCTACATGAAATTGGTAGATATAATTACGGTGAATGAAGTGGAAATTACATGACATACTCATGTACATAGGCATTTTACAATTATTTTTACATTTACACTGTATAAACCCACCCTGTACTGTTAACAAACCACCCTTTACTTCATAAAGAACAGCATGCAACGTAAATTTATATGAGAGTAATAAGCAAAATTACAGTGAATGAAGTGGTAATTATATGACATACTCATGTACATGGGTATTTTAAAATTATTTTTACGTTTACGTACTGTATAAACCTTCCCTCCACTGTTAAAAAAACACCCTTTACATTATAAATAACAGCAAGCAACGTAAATTTACATTTTCAATAAAAAAATAAAAATACTGAAAATTTTTTTTTTCATTATTTTAATATTTTTGCGTATACCCAAAAAATAAAATAATAATTTATCCAAAAAAAAACCGCGATACAGTCAGAACGCGAACCAAGAAACGCGATACAGCGGGGGAACACTGTGTGTGTGTGTATATATATATATATATATATATATATATATATATATATATATATATATATATATATATATATATATATATATATATATATATATATATAATGATGATTATGATCTTTTCTTATCGTAATCCTCTTTGTACTTGTGGAAGAAGCGTGTTTGTAAAAAAAAAAAAAAAAAAAAAAAAAAAAAAAAAAAAAAAAAAAAAATTCCTACTTCGCGAAAATTCACCTATCGCGACGGGTCCCGGAACCTAACCCTTGTGATAAATGAGAGATCACTGTATATATATATATATATATATATATATATATATATATATATATATATATATATATATATATATATATATATATTTGTTCCGGTTCCGGTTTTACGTCACGGACTCCCTTATCAACCAAGGGCTAGGACGGTTATATATATATATATATATATATATATATATATATATATATATATATATATATATATATATATATATATATATATATATATATATATATATATATATATATATATATATATACAGTAATCCCTCGTTATATCGCGATTCACCTACCACGAATTCAGTGCATTGCCAATTTTTTGGAAAAAAATAAATAAAATTAAATAAATAATGATTGTGACACTAGGACAGGCCAAAAAATAATAAAATAAAACAGCCTGTAACGGGACTGGGAATGAAGAATATATAAAGAGAAACAGAGATGGAGTGTGTTATGACCTGTCAGATGTGAAGGGATTATAAAAGATGTGTAATGAATATCCAAGAATATTTAGTGTAGCTGGTGCCATGAGCCAACCTACTACTGAATATATGTTGTTTATTTTATATTGCAGATTTTCTGGGTATATGCTATTTTTGAGCACGAGGATGCAAACGTTTTGCAGCCTCTATATCAGCTGATGCATCCTTGCATGCTATTTCCCTGACGATATTATATCGAAAGTTTGCTTGCTGTTTGTTCTTAATGTTTTTTTTAATTCTCTTCATAATATTCGATCGCATTAAGCAGTAAATAAGGAGGAGGAGGCTGCTGGAGAACGAACCTCTAACCAAAACGTTTTGCCGCTTCCACATCAGCTAATGCTTATCGCTATTCAGACACAATATCTTAATCATAAAATATTTATTTACTCACCCTATTTGGGGTTTATCTAATTATCAAGATTATAGTATTATCAATATTCCTTGCTTCTAAACATTATTCTATCTATAGACCATGCTGCACGAAATCTTAACGTAAACAGTCAGCAGAGAGAAAAACTAAACGTATACAATTCGTTACAAAGAAAATGTATATCGTACTGTAAATGGGAAACTTAAATGAAATATATATATTCTCTACACGCTATTAACCTGAGAATATTATGTCGAAAGTTTCTTTGCTGTTTGTTCTTAATGCTTTTTTTCAATCTTCATAAAATCACGTACATATATATTTACGCTTGTGCGGTTACTAATAAAGTAAAGGGTGGTTTGTTAACAGTGCAGGGAGGGTTTATACAGTACAGGTGAAGTGTGTCTATGGATCGTTATGGAACGAGCTATGCCCATTATCATTGTTTCTTGTGGAAAATAACTCATTAAATAACGCAAAAATTAAGTACACGGCACTTCTGAGAGCCTATCTCCGAATTATTCTAAGAACTAGGTGTACCTATAATAAATATGGTGCTCCTACTTCGTGGTTTTTCACCTATCGCGGCGGGTCCTGCAACCGAACCCATGCGATAAATGAGGGAGCACTGTATATATATATATATATATATATATATATATATATATATATATATGTATATATATATATATATATATATATATATATATATATATATATATATATATATATATATACAGTAACCCCTCGTTTATCGCGGGGGTTTGGTTCCAGGACCGGCCCTATAGGTGAATTTCCGTGAAGTAGGAGCACCTAAAAAAAAAAAAATAAATAAATAAATAAATTTTTTTTTTTAATATGATTGTGACAGCAGGACAGACCAAAAAATGATAAAATAAAACAGCCTTTATCAGGCTGTAAAGAGAAACAGAGATGGAGAGTGTAACGACCTGACAGATGTGAAGGGATAATACAAGATGTGTAATGAATATCCAATTCTCTGCTGGGTTTTAATATACCTCTGCATTAATTTCATGATGTCTATTCCAAAAGTTCTCCTTAGATCTTATCATTATTATTATTATTATTATTATTATTATTATTATTATTATTATTGGCAACAATAATTTTACTTTGATGATGATTGTGGAGCTTAGTATTATTATTATTACTATTATTATTATTATCATTATTATTATTATTATTACGAATTTGTACTTAAAACATTATTTTTACAATAAATAATGTAATTTTGGTTGAATGAACAAGAGTTAATTAAAGATGTTTCTCTCTCTCTCTCTCTCTCCAACATTCTATTCTACCCAACCCCCAACAATCTCTTTATCCCAGTCAACTAGAGAGGGACACTGTACATAGTTATTAAAGCAAATAAACCAACAGACGTACAAACAATGATGAGCCCTTAATAATAATAATAATCTCCACAATCATCATCAACGGAAAATTATTGTCGCCAATAAAAATAATAATAATAATAATAATAATAATAATAATTACAATAATAAGATCTAAGGAGAATTTTTGCAATAGACATCATGAAATTAATGCAGAGGTATATTAAAACCCAGCAGAGAACTGGATATTCATTACACATCTTTTGTTATCCCTCACAACTGACAGTTCATTACACTCTCCATCTCTGTTTCTCTTTACAGCCTGATAAAGGATGTTTTATTCTATCATTTTTAGCCCGTCCTGGTGTCACAATAATCATTAAAAGAAAAAAAAAAAATCTCCACAAGAAAAATTCTGCGATGCACTGAATTCACGATAGGTGACCCACGATATAGCGAGGGATTACTGTATATATATATATATATATATATATATATATATATATATATATATATATATATATATATATATATATATATATATATATATATATATATACAGTAATCCCTCGCTATATCGCGGTTCACCTTTATTAATTATCACCCTTGTAATGACCTGTCAGATGTGAAGGGATTATAAAAGATGTGTAATGAATATCCAGCTCTCTGCTGGGTTTTAATATACCTCTGTATTACTCTCATGATGTCTATTCCAAAAATTCTCCTTAGATCTTATTATTATTATTATTATTATTATTATTATTATTATTATTATTTTTTTTTTTTACAATAATTTTCCTTTGATGATGATTGTGGAGATTATTATTACTATTATTATTATTATTATTAATATCATTATTATTACGAATTTGTAATTAAATAATTATTTTTACAATAAATAATGTAATTCTGGTTGAATGAACAAGAGTTAATTAAAGATGTCTCTCTCTCTCTCACTCTCTCTCTTGAATACCCAATGTACGTTGGAAATAAAGACTCTCCAACATTCTATTCAACCCAACCCCCTACACTCTCTTTGTCCCAGCCAACTAGGGAGGGGCACTGTACACAGTTATTAAAGTAAATAAACCAACAGATGTACAAACAATGATGAGTACTTAATAATAATAATAATAATAATAATAATGATAATAATCTCCACAATCATCATCAAAGGAAAATTATTGTTGTCAATAATAATAATACTACTAATAAGATCTACGGAGAATTATGGGAATAGACATCATGAAAGTAATGCAGAGGTATATTAAAACCCAGCAGAGAGCTGGAGATTCATTACAAATCTTTTATAATCCCTTCACATCTGACAGGTCATTACACTCTCCATCTCTGTTTTTCTTTACAGCCTGATAAAGGCTGTTTTATTTTATCATTTTTGGACCATCCTGGTGTTACAATAATCTTAAAAAAATAAAATAAAATAAAAAAAAAGTTTTTTTGAAAAAAAAAAAAAAAAAAAAAAAAAAAAAAAGTGATACAGTGAATTCGCGAGAGGTGAATCGCGATACAGCGAGGGATTACTGCATAAGCGAAAATATTAAAATTTTAAGAAATACAAATTTTCAGTATTTTCATTATTTTATTGAAAACAAAAATTTTCATTATTTTATTGATACAAAAATGTATTTCCAAGCCTAAGAATAATAAAACAGTAAGAAATAGTAAAATAATATAAATTTTAACATGTAACTCTGCACCATAGAAAGTACGATACCGGTATCAGCGTTTCGGAAAACCAAAAGGGTCACACCTACGTGAGCTAGCATATATTAAAATTTCCAGTAGCTTCATTATTTTATTGAAATAAAATATGTATTTCTTAGCCTGAGAATAATAAAACAGTAAAAACCATAAATAATCACAGTATTACACCATGTAAAATACGATACCGGTATAAGCGCTTCGGAAAACGAAAAGGGTCGCACCTACGTGAGCTAGTACATATTGAATTTCTCATTATTTTATTGATAAAATAAGTATTTCCTAGCCTAAGAGTAATAAAAAAGTAAAAAATAGTAAAAAACATATCTAAACATATATACTCACAGTATTGCACCATGTGAAATACTGTACGATAGCGTACACTGTATTGGCGTCTTGGAAAACGCAAAGGCTCGCACCTAAGTGAGATAGTTCATGGAATACTATTGGCTGAAAGGGTGGGAGACGACGAATCACAGAATTGTTTTTCTGTATGTTCTGTATCACGGGGCCTTATTGGTGCTTTGATTGAAGTTTGGTTCTCCCACCATCTTTCATTGTCTCACCTCACTCGTTCAGTCTGACTGACATGTGAGTAGTTCACGCTATGCTTATTAATATGTTATGCTTCAGGGGTTGGGTTCTTTCGATAACAGTCTCCTATGCCTCAAAAGGCCCCTCTTTAATTTCAAGCGGCTCTTGCAGATCTTTAACGTGTGATATACAAGAGATTTCTTCTACTGGGGGAGCATCAGTATCATCTCCTTTGCCTCAACAGACTCTTTAATTTCAAGTGGCTTCTGCAGATCTTCTTTAACGTGTGATTTACAAGATTTCCTCTCCTGGGGGAGCATCAGCATCGTTTCCTTTGCCTCAACAGACTCCTCTTTAAGTCAAGCGGCTTCTGCATATCTTCTTTAATGTGTGATTTAAAAGAGATTTCCTCTACTAGGGGAGCACCAGTGTCATTTTCACAGTTTTTAATGTCATCCACCTCAATCATAGAAGGAGAAGGAATACAATTGGTTTCTGAACACTGACCTGAATTGAGACAAGTTTGTACAAAGCACAAAGTACTATTGTATTTCAAAACATCACTGATAGGATACTTGGCCTCTCCACTTCAATATTTTTCATAATGGTCAAGACGTTTCCTACATACTGTATATGTCAATTCACTTCGTAACTGAGCCACGAGGAAATCGAAGAACCTGGCCTTATACTCGAACGGCTGGCAGCCCTATATGAACACGTGACAGAACTCCAACAACTCTCACAAGACATGATGATAATATAGTTTGTTTGGTGACCTTCTGCAACCTTCTAGATGATGCCATGTCATTACCACCTCATTCACGGTAAGTTTACCTATCACTTTCATATACAAAAAATGTAAATTTATGCTTGCACGCTGTTATTAATAAAGTAAAGGGTGGTTTGTTAACAGTACAGGGAGGGCTTATATAGTAAACGTAAAAATATATGTAAAATACCTATGTACATATAGGGCGATCCTACTTCACGGAAATTCACCTATCGCGGTCGGTCCCGAAACCTAACCCCTGCGATAAATGAGGGATCACAGTATATATATACTGCATATACAGTATATACACCTAGTTCGTAGAATAACGCAAATATAGGTTCTCAAAAGTACCGCGTATTGCAATCTTCGCGTAATGTAACGAGTCATTTTCCATAAAAAACAATGATAATGGGCATAGATACGTTTCACGACCGTACATAGACACACTATACCAAAGATATAAGTAAAACATATTTTGTAAGTACATAACAAAGTAGAAAGACCTGTAGTTATTTATATTAACATGCAAATAGTGTAGAGTATAAAAGATATACAGACTTACTGTACAGTAAACAAATTAATGCACTCTATTATGCAGTGGGCAAAAGGCATACACTGGGATGTGCACAGTGGTGGTGAGCACGAGGATGCAAACGTTTTGCCGCCTTCATATCAGCTGATGCACCCTCGCACGCAATATCCCTGACGATATTATATCACAAGTTTGCTTGCTGTTTGTTCTTAATGCTTTTTTTCAATTCTCTTCATAATATCCAATCGCATTAAACGGTAGAAGAGGAGGAGCATGCGGGAGAACGAACCTCTATCTGCATTTGCCACCTCCGAATCAGCTGATGCACCCTTGCATGCTATTTCCCTGACAATATTATATCGCAAGTTTGTTTGCTGTTTGTTCTTAATGCTTTTTTCCAATTCTCTTCATAATATCCGATAGCATTAAGTGGTAGAAGAGGAGGAGGATGCGGGAGAATGAATCTCTATCTGCAAACGTTTTGCCGCCTCCGTATCAACTGATGCACCCTCGCACGCTATTTCCCTGACGATATTATATCGCAAGTCTGTTTGCCGTTTGCTCTTAATGCTTTTTTTCAATTCTCTTCATAATATCCGATTGTATTAAGTGGTAGAAGAGGAGGAACATGCGGGAGAACGAACCTCTATCTACAAACGTTTTGCCGCCTCCGTATCAGCTGATGCACCCTCGCACGCTATTTCCCTGACGATATTATATCGCAGGTTTGTTCTTAATGCTTTTTTTCCTTTATCTTTATAATATCCGATCGCATTAAGCGGTAGAAAAGGAGGAGCATGACGGAAAAGTCCCTCCGAGGCGGTCGATTATTTACTAAAATGAAAAATTTTGTTTCATATTTTTTTGCATGGGCGTTATTCGCGAATTTCGTATTTTTTTACTATTATTTTTTACGGGTATCATTCCAATTTTGTGGATTATAAACATGCGTAAAAAGCGAGCTAGGTATATAATATATATATATATATATATATATATATATATATATATATATATATATATATAATATATATATATATATATATATATATATACAGTGATCCCTCGCTATATCACAATTCACCTTTTGCGAATTTAGTGCATCACGGTTTTTATTGGCGAGCTTTTTTTCTTATGGGTATATGCAAGAATATTAAAATATTAGAATTTTCGGTAAAGGTATAACTCGGCTTAGGTCGTTTCGAGTTAAGTAGTTCTCAATTATACGTCGGTTTTCAAAAAAATATATGGAAAAAAAAAAAAAAATTAAAATAAAGTTTACGTCATTATAATCAACTTTACGTCTGTCAGCTACAACTATTGGAATCATAATATCATTTGTAAACCATTAAAAGCACATGAAATCATGTTACTGTACAATAAATAAAAACAAAAGCACATAAAATCATGTTATTGTACAATAAATAAGAATAAAAGCATATAAAGTCTTATTAAAAAACATACAGTAGTTCCAATATCTACCGTTAGGCGTCGTCACTCGTCATAATAATAACAGTAATAATAATAATAATAATAATGATAATAATAATAATAATAATAATGATAATAATAATAATAAGAATGCAGCAGGCATTTGCATTTATCGAAAAGGACTTTCTTTGTTCGAGGATATAGATCCCAATGCTGTAAATAAAAAAAATAAAAAAATCATGTTATTGTACAATAAATAAGAATAAAAGCATATAAATATCTTATTATAATACATACAGTAGTTCCAATATCTACCGTTAGGCGTCGTCACTCGTCATAATAATAATAGTAATAATAATAATAATAATAATAATAATAATAATACGAATAAGAATGCAGCAGACATTTGCATTTATCAAAAAGGACTTTCTTTGTTCGAGGATATAGATCCCAATGCTATAAATAAAAACAAAAGCACATAAAATCATGTTATTGTACAATAAATAAGTATAAAAGCATATAAATATCTTATTAAAATACGTACAGTAGTTCCAATATCTACCGTTAGGCGTTGTAACTCGTCATAATAATATTAGTAATAATAGTAATAATAGTAATAATAATAATAATAATAATAATAATAATAATAATAATAAGAATAAGAATGCAGCAGGCATTTGCATTTATCGAAAAGGACTTTCTTTGTTCGAGGATATGGATCCCAGTGCTATAAATAAAACAAAACCACATAAAATCATGTTATTGTACAATAAATAAGAATAAAAGCATATAAATATCTTATTAAAATACGTACAGTAGTTCCAATATCTACCGTTAGGCGTCGTCACTCATCATACCCGAGAAACCGCTATTGTTTTTAATTGATATTATGAAGAAAATTGACAAAAAGCATTAAGAACAAACAGCAAACATATTCTTAATATAATATTGTCAGGGAAATAGCGTTTGCGGGTGCATCAGCTGATACGGAAGTGTGACAAAACGTATGCATCCTCGTCCTTACTGCAACCACCAGTGTTGCCAGAATACATAAATGAGAGAAATGATAAATATAAAAAACATACATGTAAGTTGGTCAAGTATCTTAAAGATGAAGTACATTTTTATTTAAATTACAGTACTACCATCTTGTAACTAATATATATCTTAAAATGTACCATACATTTGAAAATAAAAACATCCCCTTTATCTGGCAACACTGACCCCCATGCTAAGCCTGTTGCCAATGGCATAATAGAGTTCATTAATTTGCTTACTGTACATAAATTTAAAAATAAAGATACTACCTGCCCAATGTGTGAACAATGTGAAGAGAGCCTAGAACATTATCTATTACTTTGTGAAGCATATGCACAAATAAGAACAGAATATAGTTTTTTAGCACAACCATATATATATAGAAAAGAAAATTGAAATAATTGCTAATATATTGTTATTTAGATATTGTAGTGAAAAAGACGTCAAAGAAAGAAACAAATTTATAAAAAGAATTTGTAGAAAAAGAAATCAAATAATAAAAATTGCACAAACAATTTAGCAAAGCAAAACCAAGGCTTGGGAGACATTGCAAAAGGCATATCCCACCCAACTATACTACTACTACAGTAAATCTAATTCGATTTAAGTCGTTTTTCGACTTGAGTCGTCTCTCCTGAAACCAATTAACAACGTTAGGTGAGGTATACCAGTATTTTGATTTTATTGAAAAAAATGTTTTTTCATTATTTTATTGAGAAAAAAGTATTACGCAGCCTAAGAATAATAAAACAGCAAAAAATAGTAAAAAAACATAAATTTAAACACGTAACTCTGCATCATAGAAAATAGGATACCGGTATCGGCGTTTCGGAAAACACAAGGGGTCGCCCCTACGTGAGATAGTACATATTAAAATTTCCAGTATTTTCATTATTTTATTGATAAAAAAAAAGTATTTCCTAGCCAAAAAATAATAAAACAGCAATAAACATAAATTTAAAGATGTAACTCACAGTATTGCACCTAGTAAAAGGGTCGCACCTACGTGAGATAGTACATGAGATGATATTGGCTGATGGGTGGGAGACGACAAATCACAGATAAGTTTTTCTGTATGTTCTGTATCATGGGGTCTGACTGGCTTTTTGACTGAAGCTTGGTTCTCCCAGCATCTTCCATTGTCTCGCCTCACCCATTCAGTCTACTTACATGTGCGCCGTTCGCGTTGTGCCTCTTAATACACTGTGCTTGTGATTTTGCAAAACTTTTGTATTTCCACCCCTGCAATGCCTCCCAAGCGTCCTTCATCTGCTATGGCTTCTGGTAGTAAGCCTAAGCGGCAAAGGAAGAAGGCTTTTGGATGTCGGCCGCCATTGGCTGTAGACTATGTACACATCATCATCACGTCATTCACGGTCAGCTTACCTATCATGTTCATATAAATTTACGCTTGCACGCTGTTATTAATAAAGTAAAGGGTGGTTTGTTAACAGTGCAGGGAGGGTTTATACAGTAAAGGTAAAAATAAATGTAAAATACCTATGTATATAGGGTGCTCCTACTTCGCAGATTTTCACCTATTGCGGCGGGTCCTTGAACTGAACCCCCACAATAAACGAGGAAGCACTGTATATATATATATATATATATATATATATATATATATATATATATATATATATATATATATATATATATATATATATATATATATATATATATATATATATATATATATATATATATATATATATATATATATATATATATATATATATATATATATAATGCAGTGTTCCCTTGCTATATCGCAGTTCACCTATCGCAAATTCAATAATAATAATAATAATAATAATAAAAATCTCCACAATCATCATCAAATGAAAATTATTGTCGCCAATAATAATAATAATAATAATAGTAAAAAAAGCTCTAAGGAGAATTTTTGGAATAGACATCATGAAAGTAATGCAGAGGTATATTAAAACCCAGCAGAGAATTGAATATTCATTACACATCCTTTATAATCCCTTCACATCTGATAGGTCATTACACTCTCCATCTCTGTTTCTCTTTAAGTTATGTATTTTTCGTGCCCATGCCCGATAAAGGCTGTTTTATATTATTATTTTTTGGCCCATCTTCTCCTACTGCTTATATCACCTGCTCGTTGTCTGTTGCTCACCGTATATAGAGTGAGCAGAATGTGTATAATATTCTTTATTTACATCATTACTGTAATTCAGGCATTGGATAATGAAAAAAAATCTGGTGTTCTAGTCTTGCTTTTATTAATTTTTTTATGTTACAGTATCTTTATTTATTATTGCAGCTAGGGGTTCGTTATAACGCTTCCCCCTCCTTCCTCCTACCGCTTAAGTAACGTGCTTGCCACCACCACGCTCATTCCATGCCTGTTGCTCAGCGTATATAGAGTGAGTAGAATATGTTTTATTTTTTTTTTTGTTACAGTAATTCAGGCATTGCATAATGAAAAAAAATTAGTTTTCTAGGCTTGTTTTTGTTAACTTTTTTTTACATTTGCAGATAGGGGTTTGATCTCCTCTTCTCCTACTGCTTATGTCAAGAGCTCATTGCCACAATGCTCATCCCTTGCCTGTTGCTCACCGTATATACAGTGAGTAGAATGTGTTTTACATTCAGGCATTGCATAATGAAATTTTTTTTCTAGTTTTCAGTCTTGCTTTGAATATTTTTTATTCTTATTTTATCTTTATCTACGTTTGCAGATAGTGGTTCGTTCTCCCATATCCTCCTCCTATTCTACCGCTTAAGTTACGTGCTCTCCACCACCATGCACATCCCAGTGTATGCCTGTTGCCCACCGCATAATAGAGTGCATTAATTTGTTTACTGTACAGTAAATCTGAATATCTTTTATACTCTACACTATTTGCATGTTAATATATATAACTACAGGTCTTTCTGCCTTGTTATGTACTTATAAAATACGTTTTACTTATCTTATATCTTTGATATAGAATGTCTGTGTACGATTGTGAAACGTATCTATGCCCAATATCATTGTTTCTTATGGAAAATTACTCATTACATTACGTGATTTTCACATAACCCATCACTTCTGAGACCCTATCTTCGCGTTATTCTAAGAACTATGAATATATATATACAGTGCTCCCTTGTTTATCGCAGGGGTTTTGTTCCGGGACTGGCCGCGATAGGTGAAAAACCATGAAGTAGGAGCACCATATATAAAAAAAAAAATTCTTTTCTTTTTAAATGATTGTGACACCAGGACGGGCCAAAAAATAATAAAATAAAATAGCCTTTATTGGGCCTGGGCACGAAGAATACATAAAGTAAAGAGAAACAGAGATGGAGAGTGTAATGACCTGTCAGCTGTGAAGGGATTATGAAAGATATGTAATGAATATCCAATTCTCTGCTGGGTTTTTATATTCCTCTGCATGACTTTCATGATGTCTATTCCAAAAATTTTCCTTAGATCTTATTATTATTATTATTATTATCATCATTATTATTATTATTATTAGTATTATCATTATTGTTATAATTATTATTATCGTTATTACTATTATTACTATTATTGGCAACAATAATTTTCCTTTGATGATGATTGTAGAAGTTATGATTATTATTATTATTATTATTATTAAGAATTTGTCATTAAACCATTATTTTTACAATAATGTAGTTTTGGTAGAATGAACAAGAGTTAATTAAAGCTGTCTCTCTTTCTCTGTCAACGACTTTCCCCATTTATTGTCGCCATCTTTCATTTCCTCTTTCTCATATTTATTATAGGTATTTTACATTTATTTTTACCTTTACTGTATAGACCCTCCCAGCACTGTTATAAAACCACCCTTTACTTAATAATAATAATAATAATAATAATAATATCTAAGGAGAATTTTTTGGAATAGGCATCATGAAAGCAATGCAGTGGTACAGTATATTAGAACCCAGCAGAGAATTGGATATTCATTACACATCTTTTATAATCCCTTCACATCTGACAGGTCATTACACTCTCCATCTCTGTTTCTCTTAACTTTATGTATTCTTCGTGCCCAGGCCCGATATAGGCTGTTTTATTTTATTATTTTTTGTCCCGTCCTGGTGTAAAAAAAAAAAAAAAAAAAAAATAAAATCTCTCTCTCTCTCTCGCCAAAAAAATCCGGTATGCACTGAATTCGTGAGAGGTGAACCGGGATATAGCGAGGGTATACTGTGTATATACATACAGTGTTCCCCCGGTTATTCGCGTTTCTTGGTTCGCGTTCACACTATCGCGGTTTAATTTTGGAAAAAAATAAAAATAAAAATATATATATAATATATATATATATATATATATATATATATATATATATAAATATATAATATATATATATATATATATATATATATATATATATATATATATATATATATATATATATATTTTAGATTATTGTGGCACCAGGATGGGCCAAAAAATGATGAAATAAAACAGACTATATCAGGTTGTAAAGAGAAACAGAGATGGAGAGTGTAATGACCTGTCAGATGTGAAGGGATTATAAAAGATGTGTAATGAATATCCAGCTCTCTGCTGGGTTTTAATATACCTCTGCATTACTTTCATGATGTCTATTCCAATAATGCTGCTTAGATCTTATTATTATTATTATAATTATTATTATCATCATTGGCAGCAACAATTTTCCTTTGATGATGATTGTGGAATTATTATCATCATCATCATTATTATTATTATTAAGGGCTCATCATTGTTTGTACATCTGTTGGTTTATTTACTTTTAATAACTGTGTAAAGTGCCCCTCCCTAGTTGGCTGGGACAAAGAGAGTGTGGGGGGTTGGGTAGAATAGAATGTTGGAGAGAGAGAGAGAGAGAGAGAGAGGAGAGAGAGAGAGAGAGAGAGAGAGAGAGAGAGAGAGAGAGAGAGAGAGAGAGAGAGAGAGAGAGAGAGAGAGAGAGAGAGAGAGAGAGAGAGAGAGAGAGAGAGAGAGAGAGAGAGAGAGAGAGAGAGAGAGAGAGAGAGAGAGAGAGAGAGAGAGAGAGAGAGAGAGAGAGAGAGAGAGAGAGAGAGAGAGAGAGAGAGAGAGAGAGAGAGAGAGAGAGAGCGAGAGAGAGAGAGAGAGAGACGAGAGAGAGAGAGAGAGAGAGAGAGAGAGAGAGAGAGAGAGAGCGAGAGAGAGAGAGAGAGAGAGAGGAGAGAGAGAGAGAGAGAGAGAGAGAGAGAGAGAGAGAGAGAGAGAATCTTTAAGTAACTCTTGTTCATTCAACCAAAACTACATTATTTATAGTAAAAATAATGGTTTAATTACGAATCCGTAGTAATAATGATGATGATAATATTAATAATAATAATAATAATAATGATAATAATAATCTCCCCAATCATCATCAAAGGAAAATTATTGTTGCCAATAATAATAATAATAAGATCTAAGGAGAAGTTTTAGAATAAATATCATGAAGGTAATCCAGAGGTATAGTAAACCCAGCAGAGAGCTGGATATTCATTACACATCTTTTATAATCCCTTCACATCTGACAGGTCATCCCACTCTCCATCTCTGTTTTTCTTTACAGCCTGATAAAGGCCGTTTTATTTTATAATTTTTGGCCTGTCCTGGTGTCATAATCATCTTTAAAAAAAAATTTTTTTTTTTAAAGGCTGATCCTACTTCGCGATTTTCCTGGTTCGCGCCGGGTCCCGGAACCGAACTACCGCGATAAGGGAGGCAACACTGTATATATATATATATATATATATATATATATATATATATATATATATATATATATATATATATATATATATAGTATATGAATCATTTTTTACCCCGACCGGGACTCGAACCTAGGACTTATGATTACTAAGTCAAGGCGCTACCACTACACCACAGAAGGTTAAAACAAATCCAACCTTATAGCTTATATCTGCTATACTTAGGAAGGAATGCATTCTAACTGAATGCCACTATGTTCATATTACAGATTCCCCAACCTCACTCGTGGCTTCATTTTAGCATTTAATTCAAATCCCAATCTCATTCGGACCATGAAATTATCAAATAAGCACATTACATATGTGAAAACATGAATCATTTTTTACCCCGTTGGAAATAAAGATTTATTATTATTATTATATCACTACACCACAGAAGGTTAAAAGGAATCCAATCTTATAGCTTATATCTGCTATACTTAGGAATGAACGCATTCTAACTGAATGCCACTATGTTCAAATTACAGATTCCCCAACCTAACTCGTGGCTTCATTTTAGCATTTAATTCAAATCCTAATCTCATTCGGGCCATGAAATGATCAAATAAGCACATTACATATGTGAAAACATGAATCATTTTTTACCCCGACCGGGACTCGAACCTAGGACTTATGATTACTAAGTCAAGGCGCTACCACTACACCACAGAAGGTTAAAAGGAATCCAATATTATAGCTTATATCTGCTATACTTAGGAATGAACACATTCTAACTGAATGCCACTATGTTCATATTACAGATTCCCAAACCTCACTCGTGGCTTCATTTTAGCATTTAATTCAAATCTCAATCTCATTCGGGCTATGAAATTATCAAATAAGCACATTACATATGTGAAAACATGAATCATATTTTTTACCCCGACCGGGACTGGAACCTAGGACTTATGATTACTAAGTCAAGGCGCTATCACTACACCACAGAATGTTAAAAGGAATCCAACCTTATAGCTTATATCTGCTATACTTAGGAATGAACGCATTCTAAATATGATTCATGTTTTCACATATGTAATGCACTTATTTGATAATTTCATGGCCCGAATGAGATTGGGATTTGAATTAAATGCTAAAATGAAGCCACGAGTGAGGTTGGGGAATCTGTAATATGAACATAGTGGCATTCAGTTAGAATGCGTTCATTCCTAAGTATAGCAGATATAAGCTATAAGGTTGGATTCCTTTTAACCTTCTGTGGTGTAGTGGTAGCGCCTTGACTTAGTAATCATAAGTCCTAGGTTCGAGTCCCGGTCGGGGTAAAAAAAAAAAAAAAAAAAAAAAAGATTCATGTTTTCACATATGTAATGTGCTTATTTGATAATATACAGTATATATATATATATATATATATATATATATATATATATATATATATATATATATATATATATATATATATATATATATATATATATATATATATATATATATATATATATATATATGCACAGTGTTCCTTCAATTATCGCAATGGTTCGGTTCCGGGACCCGGCGTGAGACAGGAAAATCGCGGAGTAGGATCAGCCTACATGTACATAGATATTTTAAATTATTTTTACATTTACACTGTATAAACCCTCCCTGTACTGTTAACAAACCACCCTTTACTTCATAAATAACAGCATGCAACGTAAATTTATATGAAAGTGATAGATAAAATTACGGTGAATGAAGTAGTAATTACATGACATATTCATGTACATAGGTATTTTACAATTATTTCTACGTTTACGTACTGTATAAACCCTCCATGCACTGTTAAAAAAAACACCCTTTACTTTATAAATAACAGCATGCAACGTAAATTTATATGAAAGTGATAGATAAAATATCAGTGAATGAAGTGGTAATTACATGACATACCCATGTACATAGGTATTTTACAATTATTTTTATGTTTACGTAATGTATAATCCCTCCCTGCACTGTTAAAAAAACACCCTTTACATTATAAATAACAGCATGCAACGTATATTTATATGTACGTGATAGGTAAACTTACCATGAATGAGGTGATGATGATGTTTCTTGACCCTGAAGGAAATTATTTCGAAGCCAATAAAAGCTTTACGGATGCTTTTTGGGGGAGAAGAATATGGAAATGGGGAGTTGCTGTCGCTGTTTCTTCTTTTGTTGGAAGATGGTATGGTAAAGAATCATGGCATTGTCGAGAAACTTACAGAAGGTCACCGAACGAACCATATTATCGTCATATTCCTGCAAAAGTTGTTGGGCTGCTTTCACATGTTGATATATGGCTGCCAGACGTTCGAGTGTAAGGCCAGGTTCTTCAATTTCTTCGTGCGTTTCCTAAAGATCTTCCTCTTCTTCGCTCGCTGATTTCGTCATTTCTTCCAAGTCTTCATCACTCAAAGGCTGCGAGTGGCAGTCAATCAGTTCATTCACATCTTCGTGAGTCATATCTTTAAAGCCTTCTCCTCCTAGCAATGTTACGACCCTCTTCGCTGCTTTATAAAAAAAAATGCTCTCTGTTATCCTGATCTTTGCCTCGTCCTTTTTGATGTAGCAAAACAGTAGATTCATTGAGGCCAAAATAGCGGCCGACATCCGTGGACCTTTTTCCTTTTTTCAACATATCTAAGAGTTTCACCTTATCTACTATGGTTAACATCCTCCTTTGCCATTTAGGCTGACTACCAGAAGCCTTAGAAGATGAAGGACGTTTAGGAGGCATTGCAAAGGTTAAATTACGCGTGAAAACACAATCACAAGCAAAACGTATTAATAAGCACAACGTGAACGGCGCTCACGTGAGTTAGACTGAACGAGTGAGGCGAGACATTGGAAAATGGTGGGAAAAGCAAACTGCAATGAAAAAGCCAATCAGACCCCATGATACAGAACATACAGAAAAACAATTCTGTGATTCGTCGTCTCCCGACCTTTCAGCCAATAGCATTCCATGAACTATCTCACGTAGGTGAAAGCCTTTTCGTTTTCCGAAACGCTGATAGCGGTATCGTATTTTACATGGTGCAATACTGTTAGTATTTATGTTTTTTGTTTTTTTTTAATGTTTTATTATTCTTAGGCTAGGAAATACTTGTTTTATTAATAAAATAATGAAAATTTTAATATTCACTAGGTCACGTAGGTGGGAGCCTTTGCGTTTTCCAAAACGTGATACCGTTATCGTATTTTACATGGTGCAATACTGTTAGTACTGTATTTATGTTTTTTACTATTTTTTACTGTTTTATTATTCTTAGGCTAGGAAATACTTATTTTATCAATAAAATATTGAAAATTTTAATATTCACTAGGTCACATAGGTAAGGGCCTTTGCGTTTTCCGAAACGCTGATACCAGTATCGTATTTTACGTGGTGCAATACTGTTAGTATTTATGTTTTTTACTATTTTTTATTGTTTTATTATTCTTAGGCTAAAAAATACGATTTTTTATCAATAAAATCACGAAACTACTGGAAATTTTAATATACAGTGTATGCTAGCTCACTTAGGTGCGACCCCAATACATTGTATGCTATCGGACACTATTTGACATGGTGCAATACCCTGTACTGTGAGTTATATATCTAAATTTATGCTTTTTACTATTTTTTAGTTTTATTATTCGTAGGCTGGGAAATAATTTTTTTTTATCAATTAAATAATGAAATTTTTTTTTTCAATAAAAAAATGAAAATAATGAAAATTTTATTTTTTTAATATTTTACTATTTTTGCATATACCCAAAAAATAAAATAATGATTTGCCAAAAATAAAACCGTGGTACAGCGAAAACGCGAGCCAAGAAACGCAATCCAGTGAAGGATCACTGTGTATATATATATATATATATATATATATATATATATATATATATATATATATATATATATATATATATATATATATATATATATATATATATATATATATATACAGTGATCCCCCCATTATTGCGGGAGTTCGATTCCGGGACCCGGCGCAAAACAGAAAAATCGCGGAGTAGGATCAGCCTATATGTACATAGATATTTTAATTTATTTTTACGTTTACACCGTATAAACTGCATAAACCCTCCCTGTACTGTTAATAAACCACCCTTTACTTCATAAATAGCAGCATGCAAGCGTAAATTTATATGACATACTCATGTACATAGGTATTTTACCATTATTTTTACATTTACTGTTTAAACCCTCCCTGCACTGTTAAGAAACCACCCTTTACTTTATAAATAACAGCAAGCAACGTAAATTTATATGTACGTGACAGGTAAACTTACCTTATCTGTTATGGTTAACATTTTCCTTTGCCGCTTAGGCTCCCTACAAGAAGCTTTAGGAGATGAAGGATGCTTGGGAGGCATTGCAAAGGTTAAAATATGCGAGTAAAAATATCACAAGCAAAACGTATTAATAATAATAAGCACAACGTGAACGGTGCACATGAGTGAGGCGAGACAATGGAAGATGGTGGAAGCCTTTGTCCGAAACGCTGATAGCGGTATCGTATTTTACATGTTGCAATACTGTTAGTATTTATGTTTTTTACTATTTTTTACTGTTTTATTATTCTTAGGCTATTAAATATGCTTTTTTATCAATAAAATCATGAAACTACTGGAAATATAAATATATATGCTAGCTCACGTAGCTGCGACCCCAATACATTGTACGCTATTGGACACAAGCAAAACGTTTAATGAGCACAATGTGAACGGCGCACACGTGAGTTAGACTGAATGAGCCTTTGTCCGAAATGCTGATAGCGGTATCGTATTTTACATGTTGCAATACTGTTAGTATTTATGTTTTTTACTATTCTTTACTGTTTTATTATTCTTAGGCTAAGAAATACGTTTTTTTATCAATAAAATCATGAAACTACAGGAAATATAAATATATATGCTAGCTCACGTAGCTGTGACCCCAATACATTGTACGCTATTGGACACTATTTCGCATGATGCAATACTGTGAGTTATACTGTACGTACGTATATCTAAATTTATGTTTTTTACTATTTTTTACTGTTTTATTATTCGTAGGATGGGAAATAAATTTTTTTTATCACTTAGATAAAGAAATATGTTTTTTTCAATAAAAAAAAATGAAAATACTGAATTTTAATTTTTTTAATATTTTAATATTTTTGCATATACGCAAAAAATAAAATAATAATTTGCCAAAAAATAAAACCGTGGTACGGTGAAAACGCGATCACTGTATATATATATTGACATTTATTATCCTACTAGGAATCCTGTTCCATGCATCAGATACTCTATGGTAATACGAAGCCAATTTTCACCAATTTCCCTTCTGAACCTAAATTTATCAAGCTTAAATCCATTACCCATTACGAGTTCTGGTTTGATCGTGAATTTTTAAAACTTTATTAATTATCACCCTTGTAATGCCCTGTCAGATGTGAAGGGGTTATAAAAGATGTGTAATGGATACCCAGCGCTCTGCTGGGTTTTAATATACCTCTGCATCACTTTCATGATGTCTATTCCAAAAACTCTCCTTAGATATTATTATTATTATTATTATTATTATTATTAACAATAATTTTCATTTGATGATGATTGTGGAGATTATTATTATTATTATTATCAATATCATTATTATTACGAATTTGTAATTAAACCATTATTTTTACAATAAATAATGTAATTTTGGTTGAATGAACAAGAGTTAATTAAAGATGTCTCTCTCTCCAACATTCTATTCTACCCAACCCCCTACACTCTCTTTGTCCCAGCCAAAGGGAGGAGCACTGTACACAGTTATTAAAGTAATAAACCAACAGATGTACAAACAATGATGATCCCTTCATAATAATAATAATAATAATAATAATAATAATAATAATAATAATGATGATTATAATCTCCACAATCATCATCCAAAGAAAATTATTGTTGCCAATAATAATAATAATAAGATTTAAGGAGAATTATTGGAATAGACATCATGAAAGTAATGCAGAGGTATAATAAAACCCAGAAGAGAGCTGGATATTCATTATACATTTTTTATAATCCCTTCACATCTGACAGGTCATTACACTCTCCATCTTTGTTTCTCTTTACAGCCTGATAAAGGTTGTTTTATTTTATAATTTTTTGGCACATCCTGGCATCACAATAATCTTAATTTTTTTTTATTTTTTTATTTTAATTTAAAAAAAAAAAAAAATTGCCCAAAATAATCCGCGATATAGTGAATCCGCAATTGGTGAACCGCGATAGAGCGAGGGATTACTATATATATATATATATATATATATATATATATATATATATATATATATATATATATATATATATATATATATATATATATATATATATATATATATATATATATATACACAGTGATCCTTCGCTATATCGCTGTTCACAGCATCGCGGTTTTATTTAGACGATTTTCTTTTTCTGGGTATATGCGAACATATTAACATTTTAAGAAATAAAATTTTTTAGTATATTCATTATTTTATTGAAAACAAAAATGTATTTCCAAGTCTAAGAATAATAAAACAGTAAAAAAGTAAAAAAACCCATAAATTTTAACATGTAACTCTGCACCATAGAAAGTACGATACCGGTATCAGCGTTTCGGAAAACCCAAAGGGTCCACACCTACGTGAGCTAGCATATATTAAAATTCCAGTAGCGTCATTATTTAATTGATATAAAATATGTATTTCTTAGCCTAAGAATAATAAAACAGTAAAAAACATAAATAATCACAGTATTACACCATGTAAAATAAGATACCGGTATCAGCGTTTCGGAAAACGAAAAGGGTCTCACCTACGTGAGCTAGTATATATTGAAATTTTCATTATTTTATTGATGAAATAAGTATTTCCTAGCCTAAGAGCAATAAAACAGTAAAAAATAGTAGAAAGCCAATTTAAACATACACTCACAGTACTGCACCATGTGAAATACTGTACGATAGCATACACTGTATTGGCGTCTTGGAAAACGCAAACGCTCGCACCTACGTGAGATAGTTCATGGAATGATATTGGCTGAAAGGGTGGGAGATGACGAATCACAGAATTGTTTTTCTATATGTTCTGTATCACGGGGTCCTATTGGCGTTTGAATGAAGTTTGGTTCTTCCACCATCTTCCATTGTCTCGCCTCACTCGTCAGTCTAACTCACATGTGCGCAGTTCGCGTTATGCTTATTAATATGTTATGCTTCAGGGGTTGGGTTCTTTTAATAACAGTCTCCTATGCCTCAAAAGGCCCCTTTTTAATTTCAAGTGGCTCTTGCAGATATTCTTTAACGTGTAATTTACAAGAGATTACTTTTACTGGGGGAGCACCAGTATCATTCCCTTTGCCTTAACACTCTTTAATTTCAAGCGGCTTCTGCAGATCTTCTTTAACGTGTGATTTACAAGATTTCCTCTACTAGGGAAGCATCAGTATCATTTCCTTTGCCTCAACAGACTCCTCTTTAATTCAAGCGGCTTCTGCATATCTTCTTTAACGTGTGATTTAAGAGATTTTCTCTACTGGGGGAGCATTAGTATCGTTTCCTTTGCCTCAACAGACTCCTCTTTAATTCAAGCGGCTTCTGCATATCTTCTTTAATGTGTGATTTAAGAGATTTCCTCTACTGGGGGAGCACTAGTGTTATTTTGACAGTTTTCAATGCCATCCACCTCCATCATAGGAGAAGGAACACAATTGGTTTCTGAACACTGACATGAATTGAGACCAGTTTGTACAAAGTACATAGTACTATTGTATTTCAAAATATCACTGATAGGATACTTGGCCTCTCCACTTCAATATTTTTCATAATGATCTAGATTTTTCCTACGTGCTGTATATACAATTCACTTCGTAACTGAGCCACGAGGATATCGAAGACCCTGGCCTTACACTCGAACGTCTGGCAGCCCTGTATGAACGCGTGACAGCACTCTAACAACTCTCACAAGAACATGATGATAATATCGTTCTTTTACATAGGTTTACCTATCACTTTCATATACAAAAAATGTAAATTTATGCTTGCACGCCGGTATCAATAAAGTAAAGGGTGGTTTTTTAACAGTACAGGAAGGGTTTATACAGCAAACGTAAAAATAAATGTAAAATTCCTATGTACATATAGGGTGATCCATCTTCGTGGAAATTCACCTATCGCGGTTGGTCTCGGAACCTAACCCCCGCGATAAACGAGGGAACACTGTATACATATAGGGTGATCCTACTTCGCGGAAATTCACCTATCGCGGTCGGTCCCGGAACCTAACCCCCGCGATAAACGAGGGATCACCGTATATATATATATATATATATATATATATATATATATATATATATATATATATATATATATATATATATATATATATATATATATATATATATATATATATATATATATATATACAGGTATACCTTGGCTTAAGTCGTTTCGAGTTAAGTCGTTCTCGATTATTGGTCGGTAAAAAAAAAAATATATGGAAAAAAATAAAATAAAATTGTCCGCTACAAATATTGGAATCATAATATCACTAGAAAACCATTAAAAGCACATGAAATCATGTTACTGTACAATAAATAAAAACAAAAGCACATCAAATCATGTTATTGTACAATAAATAAGAATAAAAGCATATAAATATCTTATTAAAATACGTACAGTAGTTCCAATATCTACCGTTAGGCGTCGTCATTCGTCATAATAATAATAGTAATAATAATAATAATAATAATAATAATAAGAATAATAATAATAATGATAATAATAATAAGAATAAGAATACGAATAAGAATAAGAATGCAGCAGGCATTTGCATTTATCGAAAAGGACTTTCTTTGTTCGAGGATATAGATCCCAATGCTATAAATAAAAACAAAAGCACATAAAATCATGTTATTGTACAATAAATAAGAATAAAAGCATATAAATATCTTATTAAAATACGTACAGTAGTTCTAATATCTACCGTTAGGCGTCGTCACTCGTCATAATAATAATAGTAATAATAATAATAATAATAATAATAATAATAATAATAATGATAATAATAATAATAAGAGTACAAATAAGAATAAGAATAAGAATGCAGCAGGCATTTGCATTTATCGAAAAGGACTTTCTTTTTTCAAGGATATGGATCCCAATGCTATAAATAAAAAAAAAAGCACATAAAATCATGTTATTGTACAATAAATAAGAATAAAAGCATATAAATATCTTATCAAAATATGTACAGTAGTTCCAATATCTACCTTTACTCGTCGTCACTCGTCATTCCCGCGAAACCGCTATTGTTTTGAATTGATTAGTTTATGCACGGTATACGTCTGTTTATTGGCTACTCTCATTCTCATCCGTTTGTGACCTTATATTTTGCCCCCATGGCACCTAGAAGAAAATTCCTAGTGCAAGTAATAGCGTCATACTATAACACTGGACGATAAACTGGCTATGATAAAATGCTATGAAAAAGGTGAGAAAATGGTAGCGATTGCACGATCTTTTGAGATGAGTCAGACAACTGTATCGACGATTGTACATAATAAGGACATGATTATAGCGCATATCAAATCTAATGCCCCAGGGATGAAGAACACCGTCATCAATAAGAAAAGAGGCACAATCTTTGAAGAAATGGAAAGTCTTCTTTCTCTCTGGATTGATAGGTTGAATTGTCAGCGAGGTGATGTTAGTCAAGAAATCATTCAAGAGAAAGCCTTGTCTTTGTTTGAGGATCTGAAGAAAAAATACCCCGATGAGAACGATGTAGAGTTCAAAGCAAGTCAAGGATGGTTCATGAGATTTAAGGAGCGAAGGAGTTATCACTCCATTAAGAAGAAAGGTGAAAATGCATCAGCAGACTAACAAGCAGCAGAAGAATTTCCTAGTGTGTTAAAGAAAATCATCGAAGAAAACGGGTTTCTTCCCGAACAGATTTTTAACGTAGACAAAGCTGGTTTATATTGGAAAAAATTGCCAGATCGTTCATTCATTTCTAAAGAGGAGAAAACTATTCCAGGCTACAAGGTCTCAAAAGAACATGTGACCATTATGTTGGGAGGTAATTGTGCAGGAGATTTTAAGTTAAAGCCATTGCTTGTGTATCATGCACACAACCCATATGCCCTGAAGAACATACCCAAGGCATCTCTCCTTGTTATATGGATGTCTAATCCAAAAGCATGGGTTACTGTCGTTCTTTTTGAAGATTGGTTTTTCAACCATTTTATCACAGCAGCAGAGAAGTATTGTAAGGAGAAGGAGATTCCATTTAAGATTTTACTTATTATAGATAATGCTCCTGGCCACCCGCAAAACATTGTAGATTTTCACCCCAACATTATCGTTGTATACCTTCCTCCTAACACCAGGTCTCTTTTGCAGCCAATGGATCAGGGAATAATTGCTATCTTCAAGCGTTACTATATGAAGCGTAGGCTGCGGCAAGCAACAGCTGCCATTGACCTTGATGAGTCATGCACACCTCATGACTTTTGGAAGAAATATGACATCTACAAGGCTATACAGAACATAGCAGCAGCATGGAATGATGTTCAAAACACGGCCATGAATGGTGTATGGAAGAAGCTATACCCGCAATTAGTCAATGATTTTAAGTGGTTTGCTAATGTTGCCATCAACAAAATGTTGGTGACTATGAGCAAAGAGCTAGAAATGGATTTGGAGGAGGAGGATTTCACAGATTTATTTGAAAAACACAAGAAGCCCTTGACAAACGAAGAATTGATGGAGCTTCATGAGCAGCAAAATAAAGAAGTGGAGGAAGCAGAACCACCTGAGCCACGTCACTTTACCATTAGGAAACTACGGCAGGCATTTGCATTTATCGAAAAAGCACTTTCTTTGTTCGAGGATATGGATCCAAATGCTCAACGCTTTTCCTAGTTTATGGGGGCTTGTCATGAAGTTTTTTCTCCTTATAATGTAATTCTTGAGGAAAAGAAGAAGACAGTTCAAGGAACTCTTGACTAGTTTTTCAAGCCTATCAGACAACGACAAGAACAGCCAGAATCAGCTGTTGATATTGACGATCCACAGCCATCTATGTACGCGATGTAAACCACCAATGTAAATGTAAAATAAATTAGTTTTTATTATTATTTTATTATTGCAAAATAATAATAATTTCTGTATTTGTGTTTAGCCTTAAAAAAGCCTTTAATTTATCATGTCATAGCAAACCACATTCATAAATAAAGCATCTGCAATGTACGGTAAACATCACCGAATTGTATTCGTACATTTAATTACCTGTACTTTTTTTCTGTACTATGCAGTATTAAAAAATAAAATTTATTTGTTTGTAAGCTTAAAATAGATTCTTATTAACCATATATTATTGAAAATTACATTCATGAATAAAGTGCAGAACTAGGAATGGTTATTTTCGGTTTACCCTAGACAAGAAAATTCCTAGTGCAAGTGCTAAGCGTCATGCTATAAGGCTGGACGATAAACTGGCTATGATCGGATATTATGAAGAAAATTGAAAAAAAGCATTAAGAACAAACAGCAAAGTTATTTTTAATATTGTCAGGGAAATTGCGTGTGAGGGTGCATCAGCTGATACGGAAGTAGCAAAACGTTTGCCGAAAGAGGTTCGTTCACCCACATCCTACTCTTCTTCTACCGCTTAATGCAATCGGATATTATGAAGAAAATTTAATAAAAGAATTAAGAACAAACAGCAAACATATTTTTTATATAATATTGTAAGGGAAATAGCATGTGAGGGTGCATCAGCTGATACGGATGTAGCCAAACGTTTGCCGATAGTGGTTCATTCTCCCGCATCCTACTCCTCTTCTACCGCTTAATGCAATCGGATATTATGAAGAAAATTGACAAAAAGCATTAAGAACAAACAGCAAACATATTTTTAATATAATATTGTCAAGGAAATAACGTGTGCGGGCGCATCAGCTGATACGGAAGTGTTACAAAATGTATGCATCCTCTTCCTCACTGCCACCATCAGTGTTGCCAGAATACATAAATGAGAGAAATGGTAAATATAAAAAACATACATGTAAGCTGGTAAGTTATTTCAAGTATCTCAAAGATGAAATGGATTTTTATTTAAATTACAGTAGTACCAAAATGTACAATACATTTGAAAATAAAAACACCCGTTTTATCTGGCAACATTGGCCCCCATGCTAAAAAAGAAAATTGAAATAATTGCTAATATATTGTTATTTAGATATTGTAGTGAAAAAGACATCACAGAAAGAAATAAAATTATAAAATGAATTTGTAGAAAAAGAAATCAAATAATAAAAACCACACAAACAATTTAGCAAAGCAAAACCAAGACTTGGGAGCCGTTGCAAAAGGCATATCCCACCAAACTATACTACTACTACAGTAAATCTGTATATCTAGGCTAGCCTAGAGACAAGCTAATGTGATTTAAGTCGACGTTAGGTGAGGTATACCTGTATATATACAGTAATCTGTCGCTCTATCGCGATTCACCTCTCGCGAATTCACTGTATCGTGTGTGGTTTATTTGTTTGGTTTGGGTGTGTGTTTTTTTTTTTTAAATAAAGATTATTGTGACACCAGGATGGGCCAAAACAGGATAAAATAAAACAGCCTTTATTAGGCTGTAAAAAGAAACAGAGATGGAGAGTGTAATGACTTGTCAGACGTGAAGGGATTATAAAAGATGTGTAATGAATCTCCAGTTCTCTGCTGGGTTTTAATATACCTCTGCACTACTTTCATGATGTCTATTCCAATAATTTTCCTTAGATCTTATTATCATTATTATTATTATTATTATTATTATTGGCAACAATAATTTTCCTTTGATGATGATTGTGGAGATTATTATCATCATCATTATTATTATTATTATTATTATTATTATTACTATTATTATTAAGGGCTCATCATTGTACATCTGTTGGTTTATTTACTTTAATAACTGTGTACAGTGCCCCTTCCTAGTTGGTTGGGACAAAGAGAGTGTGGGG